>JAMKCH010051145.1:0-10573 GCA_023653785.1 Ophioderma brevispina
CTTACAAGCAAGTTTGGCGGCCAAAATGGACACAATGCAAGATGTTTGAACTTATAGGTTTCGTATAATATTATTTGTCCACAAATTACTACAAAATGTGGTTATTAACAGTATGAGATAAATTGCTTTGAACATAAAAAGCGTATTATGACATCTTAATTTTTTAAGTTAGACATGTGTAAAATCAAAATAAAGGTCATATTGGCCACCTTCAAGATATTTGAAATTGATACACTTGCCATAGCAGTATTATCTGTAATCTATTTTTGATGAAACTAAATTACAAATGTATGACAAGCGATATTTGTCTTTGACTACTCGACTATAAGAACACGGTAGAAAGTCCGTATCTGATTTTCTCTTTGTAAACCTTGCATAAACTTCAATAATGTGGCAAATATGTGCATCTTTCGGGATCTTTAAAACAACCTGCGTACCATATTATAGTACGGTATTGACCCCCATCTCCAGTTAGATATTTAACAAATAAAATGCAAATACAGTATGATTTGTAATGCTTAGAGACTATCTCGTACTTTTTACACTTTCTCTAAATTTCTGGTATATTGTAAACAATTGTTACCGATAGGTATAAATGATATATTTTGGAGATCTTTGAAGGTGGTCATCGTGGCTGCCATCTTGAATTTAAGCACGTTTGCAAAGCAAAAACGTCAGATATGACCTAATAGGACAAGTTGAAGACATTATTAATGCACTTAAATTTACCTTTTACAAAACTTCTGGATGTTATATAACTAAATCTAGAGAGATAATTTCTAGCTTTTGGGTCAGTAATTTTCTAGCTTGAAGATCTTGAATGCAGCAATACCGGCCACCATCTTGAATTGCGAGCCTGTTATAACGAAGTGTCAGTGTCAGATAAAACGTTCAGATACAAGAATTAGTGATTGTTAAAGATGTAATTTCAAACTTGTAACCTTATTGTATTTCGCCATACCTTTTATGAGGCAAAGCGGTTTACTTGGCAGCATTGGCAAAAATTCAAGATGGGCTTGGCACTCCAATGATCGTTGTGTGTGTAACGATGTTATTGGAATCCTGGACCCTGAAACATCGGTATAGCCTGGGGGTATAGACAATAGAATCATGAATTTACTAGTATTGGAGACCAGCATGTGGGCAAAAACGGCTTCCACTTGCGGCCATTTTGAATTCAAGATGGTTTCAACAACCAATGGTCCATCGTTTGTAGTAATGGTCTTTATTAATGGATTCCTTCACCCTGAATACATGGGTATAGACGTCATAATCATGTCCCTACTAGTTCAAGAGACAGGTATGAACAAACAAAACAATTCCAGTGGCCGGCCATTTTGAATTTTAAGATGACCGCCCACAGCAAATGATCTATGTTGGGCATTGAGATCGACATCATCCAAAAATAGTTTAGATGTTGAATTACATTTTTACAGTAGGAACGCCAGTGGCATTACTTCCGGTAAATTTTACAGGACGTGACCCCATATGACGTCACAAAATTTTAAATCAAGCGCTCAGATTTGCGAGTGCGAGTCTACGAAGAAAAATTTAAAACGAAATTGTATTGAAATGTTTAGGTTCCAATTTATGTAACTTACCACGCATATCACATACTAAACTTGATTTCCAGTAGAACTGTAGAGAGAGTGAATTCCGTGACAGAAAATGAAAGCTAAACACGCCGAAAATAGTACCAAAACGGGCAAAGTCAGCAGTCCCGAACAACAAAAAAGAACATATTTAGGCCCCGGAGAATTCGCCATCTACGAAAAAATGCACAGAGTTAGATGTCTGAGTAAAATTAGTTTGTCTGAAAAATCGGGAATGATGGCATTGTAAGACGGCCATTCGCATGTTGGTGTTTCGATCTGAAAGGTGTTTGCATGCGGGACAATGACACGCAAGAATGACGCAAGTAGATACGAACCTCGTGCAGAAATGTTGTGACGCTTAGAAGAAAACCGAGTTTTATTTGTGTCTATTGGAAAATTGAGAAGGGAAAATATGTGTTTAAGTTGTCGTTAATTTTATTGGGAAACTGTACCGTTTTATCGAAAGAAATGCACTCTAAAGATAAAAAGTAATGATGACTGAATTAAGCTACGGCAGTTATGGTAAAAAGACTTGATGAAAAAATCAATTAAGCCTATTACACCATCAACTGTATACCGGTGCATATTGTTAGTGAACGATGTTAGGTGCTTAGTCTCAGTGGCGTAAACTGCCCTTGCGAAAGGGAAAAAACAAAAAAGGAAAAGGCCCAAGCAAAATCCGCCTACTTCTCAGCCCCCCCAAATGAGATCAGAGAAAAAATATAAATTGATAGTAAAAGAGTATAACTTGAATATTTAATCTTTTGCGGGAGCTGGCCAGAGCACAAAGGTGTTGAAAAAGAAAGTATGCCTCTGTCTGGACTCCGACCCGTAACTCCGTATTACTTAATTAGCGCGATTGCTAATGAGCTAACAAGGTGGTATGTGTAATAGGTAAGCGTTAGATCAACTCTATAGGTATAGAATTGATCTATAGTTGCTCTATCTGTCACTATCATTTTGACAACGTGTTTAAAATTCAATGTTCGAACAAGTGCGGTTCCATCGCCAGTCGATAAATCCTCTCAGTAGATGAAATACATAATTTTATCTCATCTGCTAAAAATGAGTCGTTCAATTTTGAATATGCACATTCGCAGGTACTTGAAAAAATGTAACATTGAAAAATTCTGCTGGAATTCGGCAGCATGATCATGACTAAATTTGCCTTATATCGGCTCTGTAGAAAGCCGACTGAAAATTGTATATTATAAAAAAAATATACATTTAAGACTTATTCTGGAGTTGTGGAATAATGGTCCATCTCCGGTAATAAGAATCAATTAAAATTGATATGAAAAACGCGCCAAAAAATATCGATCCTCCCCAATACCCACGAGTGCTAATGCCGCTCACAAAAGTTCGAACCTTAAAATTGACCCTTTGAAAGTCATATGCGTCTGGCGTCCTAATGTTGATGTGCGTTAAAAGCAAGCTATTGATTCTAGGTTCAAAATGGCGGCCATTTTGAAATCCAGGATGCCGCTGATATGACAATGTAAAAAAAATCCAACATTGATTTTCTGTTTCTGTGAAGCTCTAAATTAAGAAAAATGGAAAAAAACTAAGCAAAATTCTCCATAAAAGCCAACAAATAGGAGTATTGAACATAGTGAACCTAACTATCATTTAACACGTTAAAAACACGTGAATGTGTAGACACTTTTTTCCCGTTTTCAAAAACGTTTAAAGACGTTCTTAAAAAGATTGAGGAAAGTTATCAAAACGTGTTATTAAAACGTAAGAACATTTAAAACGTCTAAAACGTTATGAGGAAAACGTGCAAAACATCTGATTAATTGCCTAATTAACGCTAATTATTAGAGAAAAAAGGTATTTTTAAATACCTTAAAAAAAAAAAAAAAAAAAATCTACATCAAGCATAATGTGCCCACAAGTTGGTTTGACAGAAACAACTTACTCACTTACATGTACTGGGAATTGAACCTGGGGCCCTTCGCGTGGAAGACCAAAGACGTACCACTACACCAGCTAGGTGACTCACAATTTAAGGGTAAATTTATATTTGTATATAGGATCGAAGGTGGATCAGAAGAGATTGGATCTCTTTTTTTTCACAAAGTGAGTGACCTATTAAGTGACCCTTTTCATTACCACTGAAATTTTATAGACACCATCTGTGCTGACAGAATTTAAACGCACGTTGATAAATAATGGCCAAAATAAAGGCAAAATAATATAACAAATAATATACTAATAAAAATAACAATAATAAATACTCTCCTCCGCGCCCACTACACACGCAAGTCTTAATGCGCGTCTTCACCCAATGACCAAAAGCGCCTGTGATGGGAGGAGTGAGTTGGCCAATGCGTATACGCGGATGACTCGACGCAAATGAGGAAAAAGGAGCCGCTAAACGAAAATAAGGTCACGGAAGAATAAGCGCAGTGCTCATGCTCTCCCGTTAGTGTTAGATATATGATTTATTTCCGTACCAATAGAATAAATCGGGGTAATTCCTCCGCTGCCTTTAGACAGATTCAAAATAAATACACTCTGGGAAATAATATACATCTAGAATGTCCTAACTTAACTTCATGACCACTGCAAAACCCATTTCTTATTGCATCTTTTATATAAGAACGTTATGGACACGTTTTGTGCGAACGTGGGTCGGCATATTAACGTCGTCATAAACGTCTACACGACAAAACGTTTCCACAAGGACCACCTATCCAGATAACATTCACGTTTTCAAACGTTAGAAAGACTTTTAGCACGTAATTATTACGTGGGAGGGTTGGTTGAAACTTCAAACGCGTTGTCAAAAACGTGTTTTCAACGTTTTTGTCTGGTTTGACCACTTTGTAACGTTTGCAAACGCCGAGAAAACGTTATGTGTTACCTGGAACCAAGTAAATCTACCACCTTGTCGATTAACATTCCCTGGTCCCCTAACTCCGTATTTCTGACATTTCCGTTGTTATTGAGGGTAAGTGTTCTATTACTAATTAAGAAAAAATACTAACACATTTGATAGTAACATACCTACCTGGCACTACTCTAGAGGGTTTATAACTAACCAGTTATGGTGTCAACCCCCTTTCTGTAGTGTTAGTACACGAAACTCTTAATAGGGCTCGTATGAGATTTAGCTCCTGGACTATGTGGAATATACCAAAGAGGTCCGTTTTCCTTTTAGATGTTTCCTTTTTAATCAACGAGGTAACGAATTATCCTTACTTATCATGACTTTTATCTTCAGACCAGTCGGAATTCTCATCACATCTATCGCATGCACTGATTCCCAGCCTGTACTTTCCGCGAAAGCAACCGCTCTTCTCTTCACTCAATTGGAGATGTCCGGCAGCGTTCTAATCCATGAAATGAATCTCATTAAGTCGACGGGACCCAGCTTATGATCGGAAAAAAAGACATTGGTGTCATTATAAGAAATATGAATAATATTTGCACTCAATTAAAAAAATATGGTATATTTTATTAAAATATCCTGCACAGTAGGCTCCAAAGACTCTCGTGTATAATTTATCAAGGAATAACGTTAACAGTTTACTTGCGGCGCGATGTCCTCTATTTCCCCTTCTTTTTGTGTAATTTGGACCTGGGGTGGTACAGACACACCTTTAATCACATTGAGCCACTTACACCTCTTGTGTGTAGGCAAGCCATCGAAAAAACAAAATCCCATTAAATTAAGAATACTAGGGAGTCTCGTGTACAAGCAACAGTTTGTATTTTTATTGCAAGGTCCGTTGCACACTACAATGGAGAGGTTCATACCTAAAGTCTAACGTCTTACCTTCCATTGTAAACCGTGGTTTTGCTGGTGACACTTGCAGCTTACAAATATAAAATCACATTTCCACCGTTCAAACACAAAGAGCTCACGTCCTGACAATCTTGCTGAAATGTTTGAAAGTTTTATAAGCAGAATTAAAAGGGATTACCAGACTAAACTTGGCTAACATAATCACAGGATCGATGGAATGTAGGTTCCACAGCTGTTTGACGCCATGCAAGAAAAATTTTGAGCGGAGGCAACACAATTCTTACAACTGATATAAGGGGGACCACTGCCTCTACATATAGATGCGGAGCAATTGAGCACGGTAAAGTCACAGGATATTGGATATTTCGGCTACGGATATTCGGCTAGACGGACATTCCCTAAACTGAACATTCGCCGACCGTTTTTTTTAATGATTCATAGCAAAAAGTAACTATACGATTTTTATCCCCCTGGCTTTAAAAAGAGTGGGATATTGCGAGGGTGCGCATGTCCGTATGTATGTTTATGTATGCTTGTTGTATGTATGTATGTTATGTATGTATGTATTATGTATGTATGTATGTATGTATGTAGGTATGTAAGTATGTATGATATGATGTATGTATGTATGTTCAGTTGGTTAGGTTTTTTCGTTTCGCTTCTCTCGAAAAGTTTAAGAAGTCCGATTCAAACCAGACTTGGTGTGAGGTGCAATATGGGTTCCCTTCATATGTGGATGATGTCCAAAGGTCATGGATCAGGTCAATAGTATCTAGTCATGTTCCAGTTTGTGAGGTTTTGGTAGGTTGTTCGTTTTTCGCGTCTACTTCGAAAGTTTAAGTCCGATTTAACCAGCTTGGGTGAAGGTGCAATAAGGGTTCCTCTATGTCCGATGATGTCAAAGGTCTGGACCAAGGTAAAAGGTCAACTGAGGCCATGTTCCAGTTTGGGTAGTTTTTTGTTTCTGTCTGGTCGCCTTTGAAAATGAAGTCCGAGTTACAACCTAACGTGGGTCGAAGGTGCAATACGGGTTCCTTCATATGTTGTTGAGGGTCAAAGGTCACCATACCAATGGTCAAAGGCAACTGTGCCAACTACCACCTTGTGTATACTGCTATCTTGCCATGGGATCGCGCAAGTTAAACTTGCTTGTCATTTTTTTTTTGCTTCAAATATTCCCAACACCCACATCTTCCCCACAAGAAATAAAACACTTCACCACACCGTAAGGGAGTGATCCTCAGGTTTTCAATCAGTCATTTCTTCATATGACATATTAAGACTTACTCCCCCCCCCTCCGGAAAAAAAAGAAACACACACTCTTCCACAAAGAAAAATACACAACACTTCAGCACGCTAAGGGAGATCATTAGGTTTTCAATCGTTCATTTTCTCATATGAACATGATTTATAGGACTTACTCCCAACTCCCCCCCCCCCTCTTCCTACAAAAGGCAACCGTCATATTTTTTTATTTTGCTTCAATATCCCCAGCAGTCCCCCACACTCCTTTTCAAAAAGAGAAATACAAACAACTTCCACCACAGCTTAAGGGAGATCAATAGGGGGGTGTTTTTCAATCAGTCATTTTCTCATATGACCTATTTAAGGACTTACTCCCCCCCCCCCCGCTCCTGAAAAAAAGCACCGTCAATATTTTTATTTGGGCTTCAAATATTCCCCAGCACCCACACTCTTCCCACAAAGAAAATAAAAACACGTCACAACAGCTTAATGGGAGATCATTAGGTTTTCAATCCGTCATTTTCTTAATATGGACATGATTTAAGGACTGACTCCCCCCCCCCCCGTCCTGAAAAAAAATGCAAAAAACGCAAACCGTCATATTTTTTATTTTGGCTTCAAATATTCCCCCGCACCCACACTCTTCCCACAAAGAAAATAAAAAACACTCACAACAGTTAAGGGAGATCATTAGGTTTTCAATCAGTCATTTTCTCAGATGACATGATTTTTAAGGACTTACTCCCCCCCCCCCGCTCCTGAAAAAAGCAACCGTCATATTTTTTATTTGGCTTCAAATATTCCCCGCACCCACAACTCTTCCCACAAAGAAAATAAAAAACACTCACCACAGCTTAAGGGAGATCATTAGGTTTTCAATCAGTATTTTCTTCATTTGACATGAGTTAAGGAACTTACTCCCCCCCCCCCCCCCCGTCTGAAAAAAGCAACCGTCAATATTTTTGATTTTGGCTTCAAAACTATTCACCAGCACCCACACTCTTCCCCACAAGAAAATAAAAAACACTTCACCACAGCTTAAGGGAGATCAATTAACCTATATGATATCAAAGCAAGAAATCACAGCTATAATTTGACACCTATTTTAATATTGCTAAGTCCAAATAGTGGTCAAGATATCGCCTGAAACATGCTGGCGCATTAATTGTTTTGAAAAAGGCTTGCGCATTAATTGTTTTGAAAAAGGAGAGTACTTAGTATCACACAGTTTTTGCCGGAACTAATATATTTAGTGTAACCTCAACCCCACCTTTCCCAGTTCACTTTTCTGTCGTAACTGTGCAAAAACCGTGCCTGCAAACAACATCCCAGTAAAACATTTCCGATTTTTAACTTTACAAAAACATGTGGATGGACCGATGACAAATCGGGATTTGTAAATGAAATTTGAGCACGATTTGGGTTTTCACGAGCGGGCACCAGCCTTCTCTGTCATACATAATACATGGAGTGTACCCTGTTCTGACCTAAGGCTGATTCAGAGATTTCGAAATATAAAATAGTTGGTGTAGTAATTCAAATAGTCATCTAGAACTCAAGATAGTTTACCTAAAATGCTTAATTCCAAAGTTAGAGTCGAATCGGATTTTTTCGTTTTCATGCAGTAAACATTAGTAATTTGTGCCATAGGATAAACGGTGATACGAAATTTCCGGATCCCGGACATTTATAAACAAAGTTGTGATTTTCTATATGAAAAAGACTTCGATTTGAGCTTAAGTTTATTTCACACAGTATTAGTATGCACACATTGGGGGGGTACCTATATGCAAAAACACGATTTTTGTTTGAAAATGAGTGCGCCCTCATCGGGAAATCTCGGAGTGGGCCTTTAGGGTTGGGCCATGATACAGGTTAAATTATCTTGGTTACAATACGCGATAGCAAGCAGTCAGACAAAATATCAGGAAAAATAAACATTAAACAATTAAAAATTAATAATAAAAATAAAACAGGACTACCAATTTCAAAAGATGTTCACTAATCCAACATAATAAAACTTAAAAAACAAAAAAACACGCGTTTTTTTTTAATTTTATTATGAAATGCTTTGCTTTATATCATACGAGGCGCATTTCTAATTTTTATGATTAATCTAATTAAGGTGCATTTCGTGGGAAGAGTGTGGGTGCTGAGGATATTTTGAACCAAATAAAAATATGACGGTTGCTTTTTTTCAGTGAACGGGGGGGGGGGGGGGGGGGGGGGAGTAATTCCTTTAAATCATGTCATAGAAGAAAATGACTGATTGAAAAACCTAATGATCTCCCTTAAGCTTGGTGAAGTGTTTTTATTATGCTTTGTGGCGAGCGTGTGGGTGCTGGGGAATATTTGAAGCCAAAATAAAATTTGACGGTTGCTTTTTTTTTCAGGAGTGGGGAGGTACTTCCCTTAAAAAATCTGTCCATATGAAGAAATGACGAGTGAAACTAATGATCTCCCTTAAGCTGTGGTGAAGTGTGTTTGATTTTCTTTGTGGGAAGATTGTGGTGCTGGGGAATGTTTGAAGCCAAACATAAAAAATATTGAACGGTGTTTTTTTTCAGGAGCGGGGGGGGGGAGTAGTTTTCCCCTTTTTAAAATCATGTCCTATGAAGCAAATGACTGATTGAAAACCTAATGATCTCCCTTAAGCTGTGGTGAAGTGTTTGTATTTTCTTAGTGGGTAATATGGTGGTGGTTGCTTTTTTGTTAGGAGGGGGGGGGGGCAGTAAGTCCTTACCTCATTCATATGAAGAAATGACGATTGAAAACCTGATGATCATCTCCCTTAAAGTGTGGTGAAGTGTTTTTATTTCTTTGTGGGTAAGAGTGTGGGTGCTTGGGAATATTTAACGCAAAAATAAAAATACAGCAAGTTAACTTGCGCTGAAGTCCCCCTGGCAAGATGCAAGTATACACAAGGTGGTTATTTGGCACAGTTGACCTTTGACCTTGGTATGTGACCTTGCCTCAACAACATATGAAGGAACCCGTATTGCACCTCGACCCAAGTTAGTTGTAATCGGACTTCAACTTTTCAAAGACGACGCAGAAAAAAACTAACCAAACTGGACATGGCCTCAGTTTACCTTTGACCTTGGTCCATGACCTTGACACATCGGCATATGAAGGAACCCCTATTGCACCTTCACCCAAGTCTGGTTTAAATCGGAACTTAAACTTTTCGAAGGAGACCTCGAGAAAAACGAAAACCTAACCAAACCTCACAAACTGGAACATGACCTCAGTGCAACTATTGACCTTGATCCATGACTTTACATCTCCACATATGAAGGACCCTATTGCACCTTCACCCCACTCTTAGTTTGAATCGGACTTAAACTTTTCGAAGGAGACTCGAAAAACGAAAACCTAACCAAAACTGAACATACATACGATACTACATACATACATACATACATACTACATACTACAACATACACATACATCGTACATACATACATACAGACACATACATACACTACATACGACATCGCACCCTCGCAATAATCCCCCCTGCTTTTCAAGCCAGGGGGATAAAATTTTTTAAAAAGAAAACAGTTTTAGTTTCATTGAAAAAAAACGGTCGGCGAATATTCGTTAGGTGAATGTCCGTCTAGCCAAATATCCGTCCAGCCGAATATCCATATCCAATATCCCTGCTAACTTTACCTTGGCTTATAGTCGGGTCCTGAGTCGCCGATGAACAACAGGAAGTTGTTTTTTCGCTTTTTAGCAATATGGCGGTGAAACAATGCATACACCTGCTGGCGCACTTTCTCACACCGATGTTCGATTGTTTATACAAAATCCCGTAACTTTGACAATAAGATTGAAGCCACATTGTACAGTCAATGCCACTTCCTTTGTTTCACTCGGCGACCATTCACTGTGCGGCAGCCGCGCTATCCATGTGTAAGAGGTCAGTGATAGGGACATGCGAGAGCTATTACCTCCGCAAAAATCAGAACAATC
>JAMKCH010051146.1:0-51780 GCA_023653785.1 Ophioderma brevispina
TGAAGAAATGCCGACTAAAATCACAGTCCGTCGCCGACTTTCGAAGCAAAATTAACAATCAAGGTAGATAAAACTTGTATTTGGAAAGTAAGAAATGCGACGAAACTATCTTGTGTAAAGAAAATAATCGTGTCCGCACTGAATGAAGACCGACAGTAGAATGCAATATGGCGCAGATAGCGACCGGAAGCTAAGAGGAACGGCAGCAACTATTGGTCCAGCGAGAAAAAACCCAGGGCAACGGACCAATCAAGTGTGCACTACGATCGTGACA
Source organism: Ophioderma brevispina (assembly GCA_023653785.1). Classification (NCBI taxonomy): domain Eukaryota; kingdom Metazoa; phylum Echinodermata; class Ophiuroidea; order Amphilepidida; family Ophiodermatidae; genus Ophioderma; species Ophioderma brevispina. Next base: position 275 of record JAMKCH010051146.1, read on the forward strand.
TTACAACGTGTATAAACAGCGCATAGCAACCAACACAATAGACTAAACCATTATTTTTGCATGGGGTAAATCTGTTTACAACCGCATTCGCGGCTCCAAACTTTAGTATATGGTCAACATGTCAACCCTAAGTTATAATTGATCCATATTCCTTGATGGATTTCAATGGGACTTGAACACAATGAGTCTTGAGTAAAATCCCATTTGTGACCTTAACACATGGGGTCAAGGTCATCCATGGGTCATTTCAACCTGCATGTTAACCATTTACATAATTGGTCACTGTGTCCACAAACTATGGTGGATTTTAATGGGACTTAGACACAACGAGTCTTGAGTAGATTGGCACACGAGATCCCAACACGTTGGGTCAAAGGTCATGTAGGGATAATTTGGGGTAACTTTAACCTGAATGTTAACCCAGTGCACAATTTGTCTGCTGTATCAACATATTTTGATGGATTTCAATAGGATAAGAATACAATAAGCCTTCGACTCCCTAACACAGGAGCCTGCTTTATCACATTTAGGAGGGGCATATTTACATGATACAAAATTTATTTTAATTTTGGCCTTGTTTGATCAAAAACGGAATAAACAGCTAAAATAATAAAATTTTATGTTGCATGTAAATATATGAGAGGGGGTACATATGGAAGTCTTGCCGATGATAGAAAATTCTTATCATTTTTCTGTTATATGTCCTTGAGGTGGGGGAATAGGTTTTGTCGCTGTGGTCATTTGGGGAAAAATTTGATTCTTAGGTGATTGGAACCAATGTTCAATTTTGGGGACGAATTGGAATATAAATGTGGCAAAGAAGGGGAACAATTCTGATCTTCTGGAAAAATAGACACCCCTGAACGTACGTATATCAATTTGTTTTTCAAAATATCTGTGACCCGTTCGTTTGACCTGGCAAATATTGTAGTTCGAGATTCCCACCCCAAGTTAAATTACTGATATGTGAACACTATCCAATAGATACACGAGAAAATTGGTCTGCGTAAATCCCAGCCTATACTTGGATTTGGAACAAGCATTTTTGTGTAATACTGTAATCAAATTCCTTACAAATGTAATTCACACGGCCAATTCTAGTTTTAGTATTACTAACTCTGATGATATAAATTTCTTATGGCAACCACCTAGATGAATATCAAGTTGCAGTTGAATTAGTGATTTGAGCATAATGTAATGATTATTGTCAGGGGTGGGGAAGCATGTCACTATGGGTTGTAATCAATCGGAATATGCAAATAACGTCATTTACAATGATCTGTGATACTATCATTAAGTCATGGTGAAGCCTAATCATACTGTAATCACATAACACCGGGTATTTGTGGCTGCAACTAACGTAGGCCTCCAAGCAGTTCTCAGTAATGTATTTACGTCAGAATTCGTCATGAAAATGCTTATTTTAGCTGTTTAGAATTAGGATGTGAACCTATAGCCCCAAAGTTTAATACACACATTTTTTACTCATGAAAGCAACTGCTGGTAAAATTGACATCGGCATTAGACAACCAAGCTGGTTCGGGGGGTGGGTGCAAATTCCACAAAAGGGGCAAAAGGTCCACTTTTTACTGAATTTTTTGATAAAAATGTCCAAATTTAGAGAAATTTGACAAGAAAGTCTACTTTTTGGTGATGAGATATTAAAAAGTATAAAAAAGGACCATTTTAGGGGGTTAGGTCCACTTTTACTAAAAAAGTCAACTTTATCGAACTTTCGCACCTCCCCAAAATAAATCCTGCGTACGGACCTGTTAATATGTTGCCAATGTGGATCTCATTTTCAGCTTTATGGTACATGAATAGGCTTATTCATATTCAGGTTTTCTTGGGTATTCACGATTTCTTGACGAACCCATGAAAAAGAACATATAAGTATTCATAAACCATCTAGTGGCTTGATTATTATGCTTGCTGCCCCAAGCCAAAACAAAAATTCTGAAATTTTGAGCTTTGTTTGTTTGCTAAATTTAGTCCATATAAAATTAAAGGTACAATGAGAGCTTTCAAATAACAGGTGTCCCTAAAAATGTGAGAATTCTGATTTTAGCACAGGTCTAAAGCTTTCTATAAAAAATATCCCCATCTGAAAGAATTAAGTTGAGAACTATTTCTTAGGTGCAACTATTGTGAAATTTCTTATTTCCTATAGGAGCAAATAGGAAATTCAGCCTCTGTTTTCTATTGAAATATAAGCATTCATGTATACAAATCACCTCTTGTTTTCATTTTAAGTTATTTCTGCAGCCATATAAAAGGTAGGCTATATATTAAGTGTCTAATCTATATGAAATCACTACATATCACACAAAATATGGATGAATTGAATTCTCTCGTTGCACCTTTAAATACCTATACACAAGTAAGATAAGGTTGAAAATGATGAGACAACAGAAAACGTATTATGTCGTATTTTATAACTCTCTTTAGAGGGATTTTTTTTATTTATACTTGTATTTATCATAATTTAGAGAACCAAGCCCTCGGCAGTATACCCAACAGTGATTAATCACTGTACTTGTGCTATTCCTTGAAACTGAACAGGATGGCTTGGAACACTCAGGTTTACCACCCTATTGAAAACTGTGATATGCGCATGGGACTTATTATTCGGGTGTAAGTTTGCGCACACAGCCCGAAGGATGGAAAAGGAGTACAGACCTTTTTCTATCGATAGATTTTAGTTTATTAGAACCTAAGCCAATAATTGTTAGAGGGTGTGCAAAATTTGGTGCAGTGGCATTTTTGAAAATCCAATATGGCAGCCACCACCATATCAAAAACCATTAAAAATCTCTGAAGTATTTCTTATAGAGAGGAATGTTTGGCGTTACTCTAGTGTTTTAAGCGACAAACTGTTCCTAATATTAGTTGATCATTACATTGTCACAAAAATCCAATATGGCTGCTCAAAAGTCAAATATGAGTTCGGAATCATTAGAATGATCTTAACTCTTTCAGTATACCTATACCGAATATATATCCTGAATACCTAGAACATGTTCTGCAGGTGTTCAAAATCTGTTACAAATTAACACACTCTGCAAGTGTTATTTTAACACCTCTAGAAAGCATTTCGAACACATCAAGACACGTCAAGTGTTCTCCACATTTTGCAGTGTAGAGGCATGATTCTAGGGTTTATGTATGATTTACGCTTTATACTTATGAGATAATATATGATCACTAGACACCTTTATGTGGTATTTCTCTGTAATCAACATTTTCCAAATTCAAGATGGCAGCCAATATAGCCGCCTTTAAAGAAAAACCTATATATGTATATCTGTATTATATGAAGCTTCATTAACTAATTCTTATTATAAAGGTGTAAATTAAGGTAAGGTATAAGTATTTGACTATTTGACATCCTTATCAGGCATTTTTGTTTGGTTAACATGCAAAAAAGGTTAAGATTTGGGCCAAAATGGCTGAATTTTTCCTTTTTTAAAACTTATGAATTATGATACATCTGTATTGTGTTTAGTTATAGCATCCAAAATTATGATCAAAGTTTAAATTAAAGTATGCGATGTATGTCTTTGAACGATACAGACTGGTATCTGGTATTTTTTGTTTTGACAACATTCTTAGATTTCAAAATGATGGCCAATACATTATGAATGACCATTTGTAGGATTTAAAGATTTTAAAAAAGAGCCATGTTGGCTTCCATCTTGATGGGTAAGCATGTTAACGCACTAGAAATGTCAGATATGAGTTCCTACTGGGTATAGAGCGCAGAATTATGCCATGATCACAAATACTTGATGAGATATGGTCAATTGAATGATTTCGGGTCATATTGCATTTCAGGGTGGCCATATTGGATTTTGTGGTAATGTTGTGATCAAATCATTCAAGAACCCGTCGAGTAGATTCCTCCTGCTTTTAAAACCTGGATAAAGAGCATTAAATTATGGCAATTTGAGTGAATTTGAGAGTGGTGGCGGCCATATTGGATTTCTAGAAAATGCCACTGCGCGGAATTTTGCACACCCTCCAGAAATTATTGGCTTAGGTCCTCATAGACTAAAATCGATCGATAGAAAAAAACGTCTGTACCCCATTTCCACCTGCGCCCACAATTCCTTCTGACTATGACTGCAGAGCCCCCACCAAAAGATTGGGATATTCTCATGGTTCATTTGCCCAAGTCCAAATGAACCACAGGGAGAGCTGAACTCCAGTTGTGTCATCATGTGACCTTGGTGACCTCATGTGACCTTGGCGACCTTCCCTCATTCACAAAACATAATGGCAAATGGCAAATGCATTTGGTGAACGCTGTAATTTTTTAATCAATAGTTCTTACACAAATTACATCCAGAATTTAGTACCCGATTAAATCCTGGCAAGTGGCCCTACTGGGGCTTGAACCAGGGACCTTCAGCACCAAAAATAAAAATCCTAACCTGTGGCCCACATTCTCCCATGCTTTCATCATGTCGTACAGACAGAAGTTGGAAATGCAGTGATTAATTGCTGTTCAACAGTTGAGATAACAGATACTATAGTGCTTTACCTCCCTCGCGTCAGTGACGTCAGTGTGTTACGCAGTGGTCGCGGCATTAAATCGCAGGCATTGTTTCAAGGCTCTGGCATACACACACGCGCATATAAAGGCGGTGCTAAAATGCACATGCAGTGATGCAAGGCAAATGTTAGCTGAAATTAGCAAAATATTGGCAAGAAACAGAACATGTAATGAACATCTGAATGCGTTAATGTTTCCATATATCAATTAAAATGCCATTCCTCCATTTACCAATTCAAAAGCCATTCCATTTACCTTTTTAAAGGGCAATTCCATTCCCCAATTTACCAATTAAAGAGCCATTAATCAATTTACCAATTAAAGGGCCATTCCTCCATTTACTAATTAAAGGGCAATTCAGGCTATTCCTCAATTACCAATTAAAGGACTATTCCTCCATTTGCCAAAGGGCCATTATGGAAAAAAGGTCTTGATTTTTTGACAGGAATGTATTTTTTGCACTATTTGAAGAAGAGCGCCCTCAAGGGTTAAGCTTACAAATTGAATTAAAGGGGCATTACATGATTTTCTAACATTGTTTTCTTTGATTTTTTTATGGAAATGTATTTTTCACATCATTTGAGGAAGGGCACCCTCAAAGGTTAAAGTTAAACATTTAATTAAAAGGGCATTATGTAATTTTCAAAAAATTTCTGAATTTCTTGATGGGGAACTTCTTTGGCAATCTTTTGAGGACGACGCCTTAAGGTTAATTTACAAATTGCACGGGCATTATCATATTTAAAAAAAAAACCAACCCTTATTTTTTTTATTTTTAAAAACATTCTTTTTTGATTGAAAATTATTTTTTGTATCATTATGAGTAAGAGCGCCTTAAGGGTTAAGCGTACAAATTGAATTAAAGGGCTTACAGGTAACTCCTGAATCTCTAATCCCAAAATCCCATCCACACTATATTGTTTAAATGTCCCTCTAGATGACCTCCTTTGGGTCACTCTGAAACCTTGATAACAAACGTCAGACTGTCATCCCTTAAATTCATTCCAAATATCAGCCCCATATGTCAAAGCATAACAATTAGAACATGATGAGGTCGTGTGGTGTTTACCTTTTGTACAAGTTATGAATATTAATAAGAACAGAGTGTAAATTCGAAAAAGTCCTGGTCCAACACATGAACATTGTGGTAGTCCATACTTTAGTTTAGCTAAATCAGAAGTCTCATTGTTGAGGCAGATAGCTTGCGATCTTCTCGAGAGGTATGATTTAAACCAATCCAACACAACACCGCCGATACCAATTCTATGCTGAAGGCATTGGAAGAATACATCATGGTCTACGGTGTCAAACGACTAGTAGTGTGATCTTTCCTTCGTCTGTGGCATTCAACAAATCATTCCGTACAAATCATTCTGTACTGTACTGGAAGTACAGTTTCCATGCTATGCAAAGCGAGGTACGCAGACTCGTAATTCTCACCCAGATCATGTTGTAGAAAGGGTACCAGTCTATAGGTAAACCACACGTTCCAATGTTTTGCCAATTTGAGACTGGCCTATAATTCTCGAAAATGTTTGCGGTCAAGGTTCTCTTTCTTTATAAGTAGTTGAACATGAGCAACTTTCAAACTATCCAAGAAAACATCAGTTCCAAACGAGCTATTCACTATTGTGGTAATGATAAGCAAGATTTCATTGGTTGATTTCTTCAGATGCGATTTCGGGATGGGGTCAAACTCACAAGATTTTTTTGAAGTCTTGCGTATAATTGCCAGAATCTGATCCTCGGTAGCAGGTTCAAAAGATGTTAGGTGGTGAACTGCTATTTTTGGTTCGTCATTTGACCTGTAATCCACAATATCAAAACAGTCCAGAATTTTCTTATTTTCTCAGTGAAAACTGGTTGGCAAGACTTTTATCCGAGGCAGCATCAGGAAGTGGAGAAACTTGACGTCGATGTAGAAGCTGATCCGCAATTTGGAAAATTCGCTGTGATCTTTAGCGTGGACTATAAACAAATCAGTATAATATCTGCATTTTGCTTTTTGTATCAAGGAATTTGCCTTTTGCTTCTGTTGGATGTATAACTGACGATGAATTTCTTGGTGTGTCTGTCTCCATTTATTCTATAATTTTCTGCGCTTCTTTTTCTCCTCATAGATTTCAGTGTTAAACCAAGAAGTTTTTGGACAAATCTTCACATTAGTTCGCGTCTTTAGTGGTGCATGTTTCTCAACAGTATTGTTTCTCAATAAGGGGATTTTGCAGTTGTAGTTCAATGTCATCCATCTCCACAAGAAGTTGCTGTACTGCTCACATCCACTGTCTAATTTTGATGACTCTTACACCAAAGGACCTTAGTAGGTAACACTACGTCTGGTGTGAGATACAGATCTGTAGGTCAAAGGTAAAAGGCCATAGCTGTGAAAGTGTTCATGTTTCTCACTCTTAGTCCCATTGAATGCTATGTACAATTTCTCTTAATTTCCCTACAGCTTGTGAAACAAACTCACATTCTGCTACTGTTGTACATATTGACCCATTAACTTCATACTCGGTCAAAAGAATCACTGGCCAAAGACTTATCTGGAGTAAATCACATTTGACCTCTTATGACCCCTATTTGACTTTTAACCGTCTTAAGCATGTCCCTGCCGGATATCTAGCAAGTTTTACCTTGCATTAGTTGTCAACTTTGTAGTTCTGCTGGTCATGTTGGCTACTTCCATTACAGGCGAGTCTCTTGAGTTTGCTTGCAGCCCCTAGTGAGTTTGTGATAGAGAGTCATACGGTAACTTTTGTTGGCAATGCCGTATATGTATGGATTGATGGCAGAGTTCAGGAGTGATAAGCAACAGGAAAACCAATAAAAAGTGTTGCACAGAGTTGCAAAACTAATGTTTATGCCAGACCGAGCTAAAACTTGTACCAAGTTACCTACGTGGATTGGTGCCAGACACAAGAAAAACACAAGCGAATTGACAATCAACATCCACAGGATTCGTTTTTGGGTCTGTAAGTTACTCTGCTGCTGGTCCTCTCTGGTAGCAGCGCGACGACCGAGACATCGTACAATTCGGACGTAGAAGTAAGTTGTCAAGGTAAGAGCCAAAATGAAGGGTATTGATAAGATTGCTGCGACAATATAAAAGTCATGTTTTTGAGCTAGAGTATCATATTGACAACATTTGGTAAAGGTTTATACTTGGCTTTCTGTGGCGAATCAATACAGACTTGTCTCGGGTTTAGTAAAGGAATAACAGAAGATGAAGCGCAGAAAAAGCAAAAGTCCATGTGAATGCAACCCGCAATAGTGTACGTTTTGCTGTTCTCACCACACGCGATGTCAATGGGTGACAGATAGCCAAATATCTGTCATAGCCCACTAAAGTGATGAGGCAAGTGGAGGCAAAGTAGGTGAGCTGAATCAATATTTTAAAGGGAAGAATACCTTTGGGAGGTAGAAAATAACAATGGACACAACCTATTGCATAGTTCAGAAATGCATCACCAGCCTATAATACAGACTGTCCCAATAAAAACTATACAATCAAACTAAAGATTATAAAAAATATAAACTGTGCATTTTTGCCAGATATTTTAACATTAGTTGTTAGACAAGATCCTAAGCTAAATCCTCGCTTTTATTCCATCCAATTTGATGGACCCTAAGCGGAGATATTGTCAGTTGAACACAAAGGATAAAATACCACTTGGGCCAGTTTCAGCTGAAGGTTCAAGAAACTAAAGATATAAGGCGTGCAGCATCATTGTGGGATTAAACCCCTTTGAAGCAAAAGAATATTGTACAGATCAGAGTGAATGTATTATCATGAATTGAACTAATCAATATATTATTTTTCAGTGAAAGCACCAGAAATTATTATGTTGTGGGTGAAATGAGGGACTCACTCTCAGCGGGACAATAATTATGAAATTCATGGAGATTTGGGGATTTTGACTGCTGAAACTAATGTAACAGTCTATAAGTCTGTTGAGGAACAAATGTGTGGACAACGTTCTAATGTGGAGGGACAATTTACCCTTCCGCTATTCCCCACTGTCTCCAAGATGTCAGGAAGGAACATATTTGAAGAAGCAGTGTTCAACAAAGAGCAATAAAGGAAAGGATGGTTGTGTTCAAATGTCTCAGTTTACTTTCAACAAGGGTGTTTTTACCTTCTACTGAAACCAGGAGTAAAGCTGAGACAACAAGACTGTTTGGAATTGAATTTCCCAATGCTACATGTATTTATTAGCAAATGCGACATTAAAAAGTTATAAATTATGTTATATCACAAGAAGCAGCACCTTATACCTACTTTTTTATTTTAATTTTCAATAAAGAATGTCTTGAAGGTGATTTTCAATGGCAACTTTGTTGATATCAGGATAGTCGAAACTGGCCCAACAGGGTTTTAAACTGCCTCAGATAATTAGCCATAACTCCTGAACCAGACCCCCAAATTACACCAACTAAAAATCTCATGAAAGCTGGAACACACCTATAAAGTATCAGTAAAACTCCAGTTGAGATGAACTTAAATATTTGGCAAAAAAAATCATTTTTGATTGTATGGTTTTTTTGGGACAGTCTGTTCAATGAACATCATATCTGCTACAGCTAGATTAGCTAAATAAAAGTTTGTTATTGTTCTCATGTGCTTGTTGCATAAAATAAGAAGCAAGAAAGTAATATTTCCAAGGAGTCCAAAACCAGACACTAATGGATAAAACCAGGTGATGATCACTTCTTGAAATGGTGTGAAGAACAAGACAGCAAGATCTTCATTAGTGTACATTGTGAAGTTGTAATATATACCATGGTGATCTGAACATGCTGTTTGATTTTGCGGGTAAGATTTGCCATCTGTGGGTATGAAATTCATTTGACCAATGTTGCTCTTATTAGCCAGTTTTGAACCCGCAATAAGTTGACTCACGTGTTTCAAAAATATTTTCTTGCTGTAAATTGTCTACTGATACCAGTATTCTGTACCAAATATTTTCTAAATGGCACAATTTGATAATTAGTGTTTTAAAGACCTCCACGACTAAAATCTTTGCAGATATGTGCAGCTCAACAGCTAAAGAAAGTCCGTCAAAAAATCAAGTTATGATTATTATTCCTGATGTGACTTGTAAACAAATTCTCATCTCACGAGTTCATCATAATATTGGAACCACAACTCCTGTTTTTGGTCAGTCGCTGTAACAATCTCCTACAATTGTTCACCTTGGTGTAGGTTCAGTATAGTACATCCCAATATCAGAGGACTAAGCAAGCAAGTGTTGACCGCACATGGATTCACAAAGCTGTGTGAGCAGACGTATGTTTCACTGCGCAACTAGTGGCATTTTCAGAAGTGAATTTCATATGTCATCCCAGTTGTAACACTAGTCTGTGGCTTAGGTTATAGAGGGTATGTTAAAGCAATCAAATAATGCATTGTGATTTGAAAATTGTACCTTGATGAGGTCATGTGACCCCATACAGAGCCTATTCACACCGCATAAAAACCTAGACTTCAATCTTCTTTGTAGTACAGAAGATATTAGAATTAAGAATATTTGATTTCCTCATAACATGATATACCTTCCAAGCAACCAAACTAGTGTTTATATGCCAATAGAAAGGCAGATATTGCGCAGGGAGTTAAATAAATAATTAAATAATTTGTATTTTTATCGCGCGTTATATCCACTTAAACGTGATCAAGGCGCTGTGCGGCTGCCATGAAAGGCGCTCAGCACATCAAAGATAAGCTGTCATAATACCGAGAAACAGATTTATGCCAATAAGCCTCGATTTGAGTTCTTTCTATCCTTGACTACTAATATGTGTATAGTACAGTGAAGTGTTAGTATATATTGCAAAGCATTATGGGATTGGTATCAATCGCTATATGGTTTTGCCCTTACACTGTTGCTTCCCATCTGATTACTGTGTTTTTATATTATGCCAATACACCTGAGAATTTAGACCATATTGATTACGTTAATTAATCCATTATCCTGTGTTCCATCAGAATAAAAATGGTCCTTTGGGTGGTAAAGTATATCAATATTGTTTGCAGGTAACAATAAATAACCGATTTAATAGAATATAAGTATTCACTAGGGTGGTAGTAATTTGTAAATTGATTTCATCAGAATTATTAGCTCTTAAACAAAAGTAATTGTAAATCTATTTCCCCGTCTATTTCTGAGTGGGCGAGTGGGTGTTTTAACTCTCAATTCCTTGGTATCCAAGGAAAGGAGAGAGGGAGAGAGAGAGAGTGTGAGAGAGAGAGAGAAATCGGTTCTTCCTCCATCTCCACCCCCTTCACTCAAAGCTGAAGTGTGTCCCCATGATAATTCTTCAATTTAAAAATAGTACTGCCTATCAATGCAAAACTTTTCAATGATATATAATCAAGAGCGTATACTGTATAGTTTAATCTGGATACAGAACAAGCACCATGCGATATGGAGCGCCTCCTTAATTAAGAACTATAAGTTAAAGGCAGTGGCAAAATGTTGAGCTATAGGCCTAAGGATTTAAATAAATGAAATTAAAATGAGGCTTAGTTAGTTTGTTCTAATAATATTGAGTAAATTCAGGTGTACTGAATGATGAATTTGTTACCCATGTTTGTTCTCATGCAATACCACACTAGTTCTGCGGCCTCGTGTGGTATGGCACTAAAACCATTGATATAATATTTTAATATTGCATGAACAAACATGGGATAACTAATAGTATCTGTATGTATGTGGTCAACATGTTAACCCAAAGTTATAATTGATCCATATGCCTTGATGGATTTCAATGGGACTTGAACACAATGAGTATTGAGTAAAATCCCACATGTGAGCTTAATACATGGGGTCAAGGTCATCTAGGGGTCATTTTAACCTGCATGTTAACCCTTTACATAATTGGGCATTGTGTCCACAAATTATGATGGATTTCAATGGGACTTAGACACATAAGTCTTGAGTAGTTTCACGCACGAGACCTCAACACGTTGGGTCAAAGATCATGTAGGGATAAATTGGGATCACTTTAACCTGAATGTTAACCAGTACATAATTTGTCTGCTGTATCAACATATTTTGATGGATTTCAATAGGTTAAGATACAATAAGCTTTGGACTCCCTAACACAGTAGACTTCTTTACTTATCACATTTAGCAGGGGCATATTTTATGTACTGTATAATTCTGACTTCTGGTTTCCCCCCTCTAGACATGCTAAAATGCTTGAACCCCTCCTAATTTTGACCATGCCAAAATTGCACCCTGAATTGTAAAATTGAAGGGTTATATAATTAGGGCAAATATAGTAAGACTGCTATATTAAAAAAATTCCATAAAATATTTTAAGCCATTTTATAGGCAAAAATAAAACGTACGCAGGGTGTCTATTTTTCTGTTATTTGTCCTTGTGGTAGGGAATAGGTTTTGTCTCTATGGTCATTTGTGGGAAGAATTTCAAGGAGGGGTAACAATTCTGATTTTCTGGAAAAAGAGAGACCCTAAACGTACGTATATTAATTTGTTTTTCAAAATATCATTGACCCCCTCTTTTGACATGGCAAATATTGCATCCAAGATTCACCATTCCAAGTTATTCAGTAATGATATAATGATATGACACTATAGCATGCGTAATACTTGATTGAACAACCACTTTCTGTGTAATACTGTAATCAAATCCTTACAAATGTACTCACACCAATTCTAGTTTTAGTATAACTAACTCTGATTATATAAATTTCTTATGGCAACCACCTAGACGAATATCAAGTTGCAGTTGAATTAGTGATTTAGGCGTAATGCAATGATTATTTGTCGGTGGGTGGGGAGCATTGACTGTGGAACGTTCAAAGAACGTCATTCACATTGATGGATGATACTATCATTAAGTCATGGTGAAACCTAATAATACTCTAATCACATAACATTGGATATTTGTGGTTGCAACTAACGTAGGCCTCCAAGCAGTTCCCAGTAATGTCTTTACATTCGAATTAGAATTTTAGCTGTTTAGAGATAATTAAATTAAAATGAATGAGCTGTGGGTGTTTGAGTAACGAATCTACAGCCTCAAAGTTCAATGCACACCCATGAAAGCAACTTTTGGTAAAATTGACAGCGGCATTAGAAAACCAAGCCGTTTCACTCTACCGATACATGCCTAAAAGTGCAAATCCTTTCACAACAATAGCCATTATTTGGAGGAAGAACAGCGTCAAAAATATCGAGAAATATTTGGTTAGTTTCAGGTGCAATTCCTAGGTAATTTCACACGTAAGTGATCCAGTATGCAAGTGTGATGAACTTATCCAATAGCAAGTTCATTATATTAAAATATGGCTGCTGGCTTTCTTGCCTTTATTATCCATCTTTCTGTTTGGAACATACCAGGTGGAAGTAGAACACAAACAAATTCTATTGGAGATTCATAACACAAAATGATCATAGAGTGATGTGTTGCCAATGTGTATCTCATTTTCAACTTTCTGGTACATAAATAGCGCCCTTTTTATAGCAAATTTGATTTTTTTAGACAAAATCGCCCGATTGTGCTTGTACAATAATTGATAATTTCAGTATCATATGTGCTTACATTTTCATCTATCTTCGTGTGGGAAGAGGGTAAAGCAAACTCAGTGTGGTGTGAGAAATGTGGGAAATGGATCCATGGGAGATGCACACAGATGAAGAGAGTGACCCCAAGCTTGGCAAGAGATTTTATGTGCGGAAGATGCGAGAAAGGAGCTGGAAGGATGGTGGAACAGGAGGAAAGATTGTGTGATGAGGTGGAGTCTGTGAAGGAGTTCACATACCTTGGGGACAAGGTTAGTGAGGGTGGTGGATGCGAGGTGGCTGTGACAGCTAGAGTGAGGTAGGTTGGTGGGTTTGGTCAATGTAGGGAGTTGTTGCAAGGGCAAGATATCCGTTGAAGGATGAAGGAAATGGGATAAAGATTTTGTGAGATCAGTGATGCTGTATGGGAAGCGAGACGTGGTAGTTGAGCGAAAATTAGATGGGGATTCTGAGGACAGAGAGCAAATGTACGAGCAATGTGTGGGGTGAAGTTGATGAATAGATGAAGACTGTGGACTTGATTCAGATGTTGGGTTTGGAGAGGCATGGACCGTGGCGAAAGACGAATAGTGTACGTTGGTAATGGGCATGGTGGTGAGGAAGGATGACGAGCATGCCGTAAGAAGAGGGCCTTTGAGTTCTAGGTTGAGCTCGAGGAGGAGGGGACTCCAAAGAAGACATGGAGAAGCAAGTGGAGAGAAGAGTAGGGGGTTGGGGTTTAGATGGAGGGTGAAGTGGAAGGAAGGAGTAAGAAGGAGTAAGAGCGGTTGCTGCCATTGTGAGGTGAATCTGGCCACACCCGCTTCCGGGGACAAAACGGAGTTAAGAAAACTCTGGATCATCTACTACTACTACCTCTACTCCTATACTACTACTACTATACTACTCTCTATACTACTACTACTAACTACCTACTACTGATATACTACTACTACTACTACTACTACTACTACTACTACTACTACTACTACTACACTTACTCACTCCTACTCCTCTACTACTACTACTACTACTACTACTACGACGACTACTACGACTATACTACTACTACTACTTACTAACAAAACTATACTACTAATACTAACAACTACTACTACTACTTAACTACTACATACTACTACTCTACTACTCCTACTCCTCCTCCTCCTCCTCTACCTACACTACAACGTCTTAGTCACCTCAACTCCCAGGTTTGGGGTATTTCAAATGATCTTACTTGAGGACCAGTGAAAACACATTACACGTGTTCCATAACATACACTGCTTGTTTAACCTTTATGTGCCAGCTGCCCAATCCATTTACGACTTGTTGCTGAGCCCCTGCCAATGGAAGCAGAATGTGTAATTACCTCACAAACACTGCATCAGTTTCGGAAATATCACCAAAACAAAAAAAAAAAAAAAAAAAAATCATTACGGTTGATGTGACTCATAAAAAATCATATTCTTAACACTAAAACCGTGACTTTAATAACAACTATTTAGCCACAATATTGTGGTCCTAACGTCTTGAAACACTTTTTACAATCACCTACACAATAAATGACATTCACAAATCATAGGCACATTACAATTCATCATGGGATTGGTTCAAAACAAACCTCTGCTGCCATACAAGCACTATGAGGCAAAACGAGGATGGCGTTTCTGAATGTTTAACGAATACCCCAAATGTGCGTCCACACAGACAAAAATGAAACACCAAGCCAGACTGGGTTCTTCTTCACTATTTTCTGAAGTAAAAGATTAAATCATCGCATTTAGATATTGATGGAATTCTAGAGAAATGTTGTTGTTGATGGAAAACGTGTACCAAAAGCCATTTTTGAGATATTTCATCTAATGCATTATCAAATTCTCATAGACTTTGTACAGGACTGACTTTGGCAGTATATAGAAAATGGACCAAAAAATGGGGAAAATGTGCCAAACTACACATTTTGTTTTATTTTCTTCTCAACTAACTGATGAGTTTTAAGTTTGGTGTTTTTGTGAATAGAGGAATAATAAATCCACCACTTTTCATAATTTTCCTAGAAGGAACTACAATTCCCTTGATCATTGAAAGGAAATCAAATTTAGAAAATTCTCGCATTAAATCAGTTTCAGCTGAAGAGCACCTTCATAGGCTAGTAAAAATTATTTGATGGAAAAATTAGGGAATTACAAAAAAAACAAAACAAACCTCCTTTAAACTCCAAAAATATGTGGAGAAAAGTTCACCTTACTCCATTCAAGTTTGGACTAAACTGATTTAGGAGATTACATTTTTCTGAAGTTATCTGAAAGACCAATTGATCCGATAATCCTATCTTAAGTGTATCTGGCAGATTTAATATTAAAAAATGTCTTGGATATAATTATTGTCATGTGAGTGCAACACGGTCGTAAGTACAATATCTACCATGCAATAACACCTGTGTGCTACCATGTATTAGGATAACTCATTTGTCTTTCCTTGAGTCAGTAGCTTCTTCAGGCAACTCTGTCGCCTGAAAAAGCATTCAGAGCCACTGACCATAGACTTGGCATAATAGTATGTTTGATGGGAATATCTAACAAATAGCAGTTTTTGAAATTACGACCTTCTTGCATTCACATGACATTTAGTATCATTTTAGGCTTACTGTATTTTGCGAAACGAAACAGAACCCCATTGGATTACACGCTTTATTCCATATGCACGTTATGCATGCATGACGGAATAAAGCGCGTAATTCAATGGGAGCTCTGTTTCGTTTCGTCATTTTTAAGCTCAAATATTGTGATCCTCAGTTTTCAAAATATGGACACATTCGTGGTTTTGTTAGAGCGAGATACATTCTTAAGAGCAACTGTAAAATACACTCATTTAATTGTAAAGTGTATAATGCTCGGTCGTGAGGCTAGTATTGAATGCTGATCGTAATAAGTTTGCCCTGGTCGGCCTTGGCCGATTTCAACATCCTACTTCTCCACACCCTGACCGAAAGTATTTAGGCATCATCTTATCTTGCCAGTTTCCATCTCTGTCTCGGTTTATGCTCTTTAGGACGCCAGTACTTTACTCTTGTCACGGAGCAAAATGGAGGTCTGTCAGGTGTGCCATAAGACAATCTAGAAACACTCTCTGCTAGTTCTTTGGTAACTCCAAGATATGCTTTACAGAATAAAGTGCAGTAAGCATAACAGAGTAAACCATATCAAGCATAACAGAGTAACGGAGACTTGCCACTCAAATCTTACATGGAACACTCTCCAAGAAGAAACCCTAGAACACACGCTGCTAGTCTTTGGTAACTCCAAGATATGTTTTACAGAATAAAGCACAGCAAGCATAACAGAGTAAAACATATCAAGCATATCAGAGTAAACCATATCAAGCAGAATAGAGTAATGGAGACTTGACACTCAAATCTAATTTTTACACACTCTCCAAGATGAAACTCTAGAAACACTCTCTGCTAGTCTTTGGTAACTCCAAGTAGTTTTACAAAATAAAGCACAGCAAGCATAACAGAGTAACCCATATCAAGCATAACCGAGTAATGGGGACTTGGCGCTCAAACCTTATATGACACACAATCCTTAAACATTGTGCCAAGTCAGATATTTCTTTAAAACTAAGACTGGGTCGATAATCTCTATCTTTCAAAGATAGAATGGTAGAATTCGCTCATACTAGCCTTTCATGTTTTTCAAGCAAGCCATTTCGGTTAAACTGACGTCATTTTGTGTATGATACAGTGTTTTGGGGATGCAAACTTATTCAATATTTTATAAGTCCTAGATTACCGTCCACGTGACCCACACTTCAGTTTCCGAAATATTGTCCTGGCGTCGTCTCTAAATCTTTGGCTTACAAGTCCGTAGATGAATGGGTTGACAGCATGATTTATCAGCAGCAATTTACTAATCAATATGACCATCAAGTATCCACCAGGGCTTGCTTGTTGGATTGATGTCAACGTTGCTGATGAAAGTGTCATTGTAGCCATTGATGGGATCCAGGTTATGACAAACACTACTGTAGTGATAAAAAGCATCTTAGTTGTCTTCGATTTCACTTGAGGCATCCGATTGCGTGTGGTTGGTTGTTCATCAGAGTTACCGGAGGTATCTTGAGTTGTAGATGCCGTGTTTGTGGTTTTCTGAGAGCTCTCGTTGTCATGTCCATCTTCTGATGTCATTGAAGTAGAAGCTGCCGTTTGGACATCTAACATCGGTCCTGTGGCTCGTACTCTGATGCGATGTCGAATTGCAAGGTATATCCGGGCATACAGTAAAACGATTATGAGCAGTGAGATACTTCCAACGACATACAACGGGGTGAATACAAACGCGGTTGTCCACTTCGGAGTTACTATGGCACACACCACTCCGTAATAAGGGTATTCAACAAGGCCGAAGATGATAAGTGGAGGAATACTCAAAGCAACACAAAGAGTAAGACAAAATGCAACCGTGAATTTAGCTCGACGCACCGTCATATAATGGCCATGTGGTTTACAAACAGCAAAATAACGATCAACCGCGATGGCTGCAGTTATCAAAACAGAGCTAAACATTGCTATGTACTTCACGAAGTAGGGAAACCTACAAATGATTTCACTGGAATGTTTATAGATCGTAAGTTGAGGGATGTTATTAAACACACCGAGTGGTCTTGTGAAGCATACAATGATATCAGCAAGAGCAAGTCCAATGATGAAGACATGGGCACTGATTCTGGTTCCTTTTGAGATATACACAAGAATAATCAGAAGATTTCCTGGTATACCGACCACCATAAGGAGAACATCAATAATCGTTTTCATCCATCCCTCCGCATCCATGACTATCTTTTCTTAATCTGCTCACATTTCAGAACGAATGACGATCCACGATTCCACTTGCACATCTGTGGTGTTCTGAATTATGCTTGCGCCGACTCAGAATATCATCCTCTTTGTTCTCTATCATATCCCTTGAGAACAATAAGAAAATGTATATCGCAGTGGAGCCTCAAACGACACGTGCTTAATGGAACTGTAAATAGATAAGAACATATGAAAGTGACTGAAACGGATGTTTACTTAAAATTGCGTGTCTAAATTTCTCTTACGATAGAAATAGCACATTTGGCAATACTTAATGCGTTCCGTAAGAGGTTTGTAATTACACAATTAAACGCGTGTAGGTCATTTCTGTACTTCCAGCGTTTGAATTTAAATCAAGTAAGGTATCCCTTTGTGTGTCACATTTCAAATTGAGGACCTGTGTTGTGATGACGTCTATAAGAGTAGGCTGTCGCAGGCTTTTAGCTTAATAGTACCTCCTAAATTACATATTGAATTAATTGCAAGTATAGGGTCACTAATGTTTAGAGCTGGTTAATCTGTTTAATTGTATTTATTGATAAATATGTGCTTGAATGCGTAAGAAATCAATTACTGTAATACAGTTAGCGTAATAATGGCTTCTTTTTTCATGAAATCATGAATTCACCTCAAGTAACATGTTCTTTAAGCGTAATTCTTTTTTTGCACATTCGTTACCCGGTTGAGTTCAACATTAACAGCCTCGTCATAACGACCTTTGATCATCAGCTGTTTTTCATCTTGGAACTTATTTCATTTTTAAATATCTTTTAAATAGTCTATTTACTCATTTTAATTGAACCGTCTATATGAATAATCAAGCTTTAGATTGAGGCAGGGAATAAAACGTAAACTCAGAAAATTACAGGGTAAAGTACACCATGTCCCATTTTTTGGGCATTTTTCTTTAAGGTCCAAAGAAAATGTCAACTAGGTTCCTTTGCTGTACAAATGTAACTTACCATCTTCGTAATATATCACGTGTTCAGCGCTTTCTTGAACTTTGAAACGTGTAACTCTGTATATGTATCTGGATATATCTCAGGTTGGACTATCTTATGTTTTCTCATGGGCTCAATACATTTAAAATAGTACGGCATCAACGCCTGCAAAATTGAGCTGCGAGAATATCTTTCTCGCCAAAAGAGAGAGCATGCCTCTCATCTATCACAAGAGCTTCACTGGTTACCAATTAAGCAACGTGTTATGTTTCAAAGTGTGCTCTATGTATTGAATGCCTCATAGGTTTTGCCCCATGTGATTTAAAGAGACAATGGCATGAAAGAATAATCAGACATAATAGTGAACCCCGTACGGCAATCACGTCCCAAATTCGAAAACATTTGGTGTTTACATTTTTGTAAAAAGGAAAAGTAATTAAAGTAATTATCAATAGATGGACCATCGCTACAATTAACGAATACGTGTTTCAGGATTCGAGATTTACGATATTCCTGTGAGAAAGGAATACTTCAAGTTCATTCTAAGATGTACATTGAGGTCTCAATTGATTTTATCTGGGAATGGTGAGTAGTTAGGTTAGTTTAATGCATGTGGCATTGAGTGATCTAATATAAATGGCGTGGTGTAAATTTTGTATAATTCTAATAAATTTTCGCCAAAATGCTATTCAGCATGTTGCTATTGAAATACTCAACAATCAACCTTTTGACAAGTCCCTCCCACCCCGCTTTTTTGGGGCACACACTATATAATCGGCTAAATTTCTAACATTCTATCGCAACCCTGCATTATTTGTACATGGCCGCGCCATTCACCCATTGAATTATGTTCACCAAGCTAGCGTGTATCCCCTTTATATTAATGATACGCCTGAATGAATTGGTCTTTTGGCACCATAGAGATTTTATTCTTATTGCAACCTATAGGCTTGTGACTAAAAACAATCTCATGCGTTCGTAAAGCACATGGCCTGAAGTTGTGGTAATTTTAAGTTTCTGGCTTTCGTGTAATTTGGCAAGTGAATTAAAAAAAAGAAATTGAGGAAGGTCCCGAACATGCATATATATGTATTCATTTATCGCTGCATTTCTAGCTTCTTGTTATGAACACGAGTGGGGAGAAATCTTAGTGGGAACCGAACCGTACTGTCGTAATAATTATTACAACTATGCGATTACCCGGCTTTCAGGATTAGCAAGAACCCCCGAAATGCCAATTTGTTCTGGCTCAGCGTCAGTTACACCATGCAATAAAGATATAAGAAGGAACCACAACGATACACTTTGCTTTTGACAATCCATCTGCCGCCCAATAATGCCATTGTTATTCATATCCTCCAGTGGCCCTTCCGAGGATCACCCTCGCAGATCTATTTGATTTAAATACGCAATTTCACATATCTGTCTTTTTGTGTCCGTATCTATCCATCCCATCTATGGCAAATTCTCATCAACGCCTGTTCAGCAACTGGATGAGGGATTTTCTGTGCGCTGCATCTACGGTGATCACTGTTTGAAGTGCTCTCAATGGCTTTTCGTGCGTGTATAATACAAAGTTCATGTGCGAGTAAAAATTCCCTCCCCCCCCCCCCCCCCCCCCGCCTTGGTCTTACATGGCTTCGATGGCTCCCTTGAACTGCTCTACTGAAGGCATTTCGGATGATATTTTGGGGAGCGCATCCCAGTCAGCGATGGTCGCGAAAGAATGCTGTGCTTGTAGCCTCAGGAAGAGCCTAGTTCTGATGAAGCTTGAGGATGGCTGCTACGTGTATCTTTGGGTTTCTGTTTGAGGTAATCCGGTTTGGGTATAGCAAGTGTGGGTGTGATCATCTTGTAGAACATGGTGAGGTCGAGCTCGTCGACGTCTTTCTTCCAAAGTGGGGAGGCCAAGGTCTTTCATCATAAGCTGTTACACTGGCCTCGCGTTGGTAAATTTCCACATATAAAGGCCTCTGTATTGCCTCAAGTTCATCTGTTTGGTTCTGTCTGGAGGGGTCCCATATTACCGATGCGTACAACTGGATTCTTACTAGCGAGATGGTAGCGTTGCTTTTTCACATGTGATGATTCCTTTCCAAGGTTACGACGAAGAATCCCGGGTTTTACTAGCTATATGTTGTTTCCATGTCAGTCGTTCATGACTTTCAACTCCGAGATAAGCTTGACTGGATACCGCGCTGAGCTCCTCTCCTCCCATGGTGTAAGAGTGGGTGATGGGTTTATTGCTTCTATGGATTCTCATCGTGTCCATTTTCTGCGTTGATTTCCATTTGCCAGCAATCGGACCATTCTTTAAGCTATTTAGGTCGTGCTTGGAGTTTGGTAGTGTCACAGTGGATGATATTGTTACTCAACAAGCAAGCAATCATCGGCAAACAGTTTTTTATTGAAGAGTGAACTGTTTGTCACCAATGTCTTAAGTATAACAGGAACATTAAAGGCCCTAAAACGGTGCCCTGTGGGAACTCCCAACAACATGGACTGGTTAGACGCCTCTCCTCGACTAACGACTTTCTGATTTCTGTTGGTAAGGCCATGTTTTAATCCATCCATGGTTCTTATCACAATATGCCATAGTATTCCCGCCTTTTTCAGAGTGTTGATGGGCCCCACCGTATCAAATGTCCTGGGAGAATCAAGTATCAATACGTCTGTTTGGTCTTTGTTGTTCAAGTGATCTGGCGATTTCCTCCAAGGTAATGATAAGCTGAGACTCTGTAGAGTGTTTCTGGCGAATCCATGCGGTACCAGCTCCATGATTGATTGGAATATTATATGTTCCATTAATTTGGTGGTGACACACGTAAGGGATACGGTCGATAGTTGCAGGCATACTTCCCCTGGGTTTCCCTTCTTAGATAGTGGCTACTATGTTGGTATGGATAGGGAGGGGGTGGTAGGTGAGAGAAGGGAGGGGAAGAAAAGAAGAAGAGGCTGACAACCAATCATCTGGCAGATCACACATTTCATATGATTGTGTAAAGGATGACCTGCAGTATCGGTGCATTTGTTTTGCAGCTTCCTTCAGAATTCAATGGGAAATGAGTCAGGTCCCTGTCTATTCGTGGTTCACGTTGTGGTTGAGTAACTTCTCATTCCCTCAGTGCTGAAGTTGATGGTTGGCATCCGAAGAAAACGGACGGATTTTTCGCCATCGGCTGTGCTGAAGGTGTAAGTCTGTGTCACAGACTCCGAAAAATATTATCTAAATTAAGTACTGCGCGAGAATCACGTATCAGTCCGTCATAGCGAATCATGCAACTATATAAATCTCAAATATCTCCGGAAAACGAAGGGGTTCTATGGAGATTTTTGGCATCAGAGGGTCCGTTACGTTACTATGTTTTGTTTAAAATATGTACCGTAATTGGGTGTGAACCTATATACTAGCGGAGAAATTGAACGTTTTTGGCGGGTACTTCTGTGCGCGCAAACACGGAAAAGTAACACCATCGCTAACGGGCCGCATCCCTTTTCCACAATGCTTTCGTATTATTTCCAGTCTTGGGAATTTTCAACGCTTTGGTTCACTTTACGTTTTTCAATTTTAGAAACAGGCTATACGTCCTTACGTACCGCCGTATCCGGCGAGGTTGGTCAAATGATCTTCCTGTGTGAACACTGATTGGTATTGTCTATTTAGTGCTTCCGCTTAGCTAAATTTGTCTGTAGCTTATAGACCCCCATCAGTCTTCACAGTTGGGATTCCACCGGAGTCTTTTTCTGACTATTGATGAACTGCCAAATTCCCTCTGTATTCTTGTTTGTTTTCAAAGATACCTCCTACATGTATGTACTCCTCATAGGCTCTCTTCATGCTTCTTTACTTCTTCCTCATATTCCTTGACGTCTTGGCCAGTTCCGTCTTAGTATCATCTCGCCTGCCTTCTTCCAAAGACGTTTTTTTCTTTCCTTTCTGCCTCTTGATCCTAGCATTCATCCATGGTGTATCTTACCATGATTACAGTTTTTTTCTGCGGTATGTGTTTGTTTCATCTGCTTGAAGATTTCATCTTCAGCAATGTCCAGATTATCATTTACCTTCATGTCATGAATGTTGCTAGTACTGAATATCACATTTCATCTGACCCATTAGAAATCTGGGTTTTATATGTTTGACACTGGAAGGACTATGTCGGCCCAAATAGCTTAGCGTGATAAAAGCTGCCAATTTTCTCTGTGAACTTGGACGTGTGCGGAAATTGCTTACGTAAGATGCCACAAAAAGGCTATTCAGTCTCTCGTGACATCTCGCCTTGACTACTGTAATAGTTTGTTGGTGGGGATTAGCAAGAAACTGCAGAAGAAACTTCAATGTGCAGCGTACATCCGCGAGATTGATTTTAGGAAGCGCAGTTTGATTCCATCACTTCTGAACTGGTAAAAGAACTCCACTGGCGCCCCATCAAACAGCGCATTGATTCCAAATTCTCGCACTGTCACTTGCACATACGCCCCATTAAGTGCCGTGGGAAACCAACTTGCGATTTTGGTGGTAGAAAGCGAATAATGCATCTTGCAGCCTATTCTGTTCTAATATTGATGGTTAACCATTAAAACGGCGGTCTTTTGTTATTCTTGGGAATGAATAGATTTGAGGGCTCAATTTCGATGACATAAAAAAATTACGGCCTTTCATCTGATTCAAAATCCGTACTACTTCGCGGGGAAGGGGGGGTGGGGGGGGGGTTTTCCAAAGACGAATCGGAACACACACTTAAAGGTGCATTTGGGATCCATAGCCTTGTCCCCAACTTACCTCAAAACCATTAACACGTGACCTATAGACGTGGGGGAAACGGGCATTTGCTCAACACAAACCGCAAAGTCGGGATCAGCTAAAAAGTTTGTGAATAAGCGTTTCTCAGGATATCTTAAGTTGGGGAAACAGTGAAAAAACAGAAGGTGCGGAAATCACAATGCACCTTTAATGGAATCATGGGTACTACCTATTTTGCAATAGTTTTGCAAGATCAATAGACGGAAAGACACCAGGCTATTTCTAGTAACTTAGCTAATCTCTGTTTTTGTAAGCAACACCTGTAACCATCTCAATATAGCACGTGGGATTCCGATTTCGCTTCTATAATAAACAAAGTACTTTTTCCCGTTGAGAAATCTTTTCTCAAGTAATAGAGAAATAAAATAAATAATTATTTTTAACCCATAAATAACGGATACTATAACAAAGATAAAAATAAACTTAATGCAAACAGGGAACGTCCTCATTTATCTCTATTTAAACGAAGCTGGTTGTCTACTACAGTACAGTTCACATGGTAACTATAGATAGGTGACATCACTGTTTACAAACACAAGTTAGCACCTGATCTACTGACATGTTAGAGTGCGAATAATATGCCCTACTGTTACCGCATGTTCAAAGCCCTTATCACGCCTGATTGAGCGCAAATTTTAAGGTTATACACCACTAGCTGGCTGCAGTAAGGATCCAAAATCTTGGTGGACTACTTTTCTTGCATGGAATCTGGAAAAAGTGCTTTTAAAATGTCGAAAATGCACTAGTTCTATTAAAAAGTGATGAAATTTCACTAAGCGGCATTTGGGACAGTGAATTTGAGGAATTTACTCCGCGGTCATCAATTTTCACATCGATTTGCAATTTTTACTAGCTTTGGCGACTATAGAAATCTTGGGTTGCAGGTCTGCTCGGCAAGTTAGGGATTCGTAACTAACATTTTTCGGGTCATCATAGGTTTCAAAATTTGGGTTATTTGGTTGATTCAGCTTGTACTTTGGGTGATGTTGTTGTATTCCTCGTGAGAGTTTTGTTAAATGGTGAAAGAAACATGCTCAAGTTGCATTTTCCCCATACACTACTGTGTATACGTGAGTTTAGTGGTGTGTAACCTATAGAGATAGCCAGTGAGCATATTGTCGTCTCTTTGTTTCTGAAGTTTTTGGAACCTTTCAACAGTGGCGTAACAGGCGGGGGGACAGGGGGGGGCACAGGCCCTAGCCCTCTGACGGAAAATTGGCCTTTGGACCCTCTGAGAGGGAAAATTTCCCCAACTGGGAAATTTGCCCCCTCAGAGCGGGCAGCCCGTTACGCCACTGCTTTCAACCTCAGTCTTTAATTTAATCATATGTAAGTAAGTGTTGCACTGAAAAAGTGATTTTTATCATTTTAGCGGTACATGCATGTTCATCGGGACCTATATTCTTAAGGTAGGTGAGCTCAGATGGTGAGATTTTGCATGGCAATTTAGTAGTGCCACCACCATCCACGAATTCGCAGCCTCAACGGAATAAATTGTGTGGATTGTGGTGGCAGACTCTAAATTCATCCTGAGCAGATGCATAGGAATGCCCAGTGTGATTTTTTAGAGTGGAGCTAGAGTGGAGTAGGCTTACCCTTAAGACTAGCAAAATCTGTCACGACCAAAATACTGTTACGTTCTGTGTGTAACATGGTGGGGGACTAGATCAAAGGAAGCTACTCCTTTTGGCTTTGTGTTATTTATTCATTTAATTCTCCTGAAACTTCAAATCACAACTTCATGTCACATGGATCACTTCGTCCTCTCCACACATTCAACAGCATCTTGGAAATCGCTTAGGGGAAGAGGGCGCTATTCCGCATTTATTTCATCGCCAGACGATGCGGCCAAGCCTCCTCGTGACCTCACCCCCCGCTCTCGCCGCTAACGATATCCACCGCGCTTTATCATAACATTGTATAAAATTTCTGCAAAAATAATAATAAGATCCATACAACTACAAAATGGCAAGTGTAAAAGTATACATGTACCAACAAGAAATATAACACTCAATTTATAAGATTAACAATGATTTCCGCCTCATTTACAGTGACTATGACAGCCAGTGAGTAATGGTGTGTCAACCCAGGCTCTCACATGTATGAGAAGCTTCAGTCATACATAAGAGGGCCAAACAGTCTGAACAGGCACCCTGACTCACATGTGCGATCAGGCACAATGAATTTGGAATGCGCTATACAGTTTACAGGAAAAAAGAGAATTCCAAAAGTGGTAAATTACTCCAAAATCACCATCAAGCACAAGTATGACACTGCAGGACGCCCATCCCAATACTTTTTGGAAATTTTGCAAAGCTAAAACATAGTCCAAATCACCTCATCTGAGTACAACAAGAAAAAATACATGTACCCACTGCTAAATTTGGTAGCAAGCCAGGGCTGGCTCAAGGTTTCACAGTTAACTCACTTAAGGAAACCGGTTTGAACAACTTCAATGCAACCATACATGAGAGCCATATACAAGGGTTATACATAAACATGGAAGATTTTACAGGTATTGTTTGTACTCACGCTGACATTTAAATTCGTAAGTGGTAAAGCCAGAAACCTGATATCCCCTACATCATGTTGAACTCCAGTGCTTTCCTCTTGTGAGAGACAAATACACTTTTAAAGGCAAGAATATTTGAATAAATTGCAAAGAAGCTACGTACTAATTGTGTCACTACATCTACAAAGTTATGTGTCATGTATAACACAAACCTCTATATGAACGTGCTAGCTGCTGTAGACCCTGAACCAAATTTGAGTACGTTCCAAAGAGTCATTCACTCTACATGATAGGATACATTCAAATCGGGCATAATAATAATACATGCCAAAACAAAAATATTTGGTCTTGTACTTAAGTGACATCATAAACCAAAAGAGGCTGTCAGTCATAATTGGAAGCACTGCATCTTAACTCGTTGTAGTTTGCAATAATTTATCATACATCATCATCATTTCACTCATCTCTAGTTTCAATACATACTCTATCACACAATCTTGTTCTTTTTTACTAATTCCTATCTACAGTCAGCACATATAATTTTGTGGACCTTTTTTTTTAAATTCTTAGAATCTTAGAATTAAATGCTTAAATTGACTATTAACTTGCAAAGATAGCTTATGTCCTATCAACATAAGAAAATGTAATAGACTTGTAATATATGGTTGTAGCTGCTGTAAAATGTGGCAATTTGAACCTACCAGGCCCAATAAACATGTACTAAGCATAATCTAAGCAAAATAATTCAAATATGATCCACCAATGTAGACACATGACTTGTGCAAAGTTCATCTGTGCATACAGATTCTACCTGCTGGAATTAATGCAAAACAATGATGTTTGTTTCACAGCTTACATAGGTGTAATGTAAAGACATCACTTACAAGGTTACACATGCCATCTGTATCATACCTTGGTTATAAAAGATTCACATACATGCAGGGCCTATGTGGGTATATTCTGCTGCAGAAAGTGGCCTACTATTAATTTTATCAGTCCAAATTTTAAAGTAGCCAAATACATGTAGCGCCGTTGTGGGTATATTGTGGCTGCGCACAGTGACCTACTATTTATCAGTCCAAATGCTTTTAAAGTAGCAAATACAGCCTGACAACTAATACCAAACACTGCTTAAAACCCACATTGCAAAGGAGGACAATGTTACCTTAACAAATTACACCTGTAATACCAAATACTGCTGTGACCTCCCCCAATCATTTTTAGAACAATCCAGCTACATAACCCTTAGTTCTGTTTTGTGCACCTTTGCCTCTTTTTCCCAGGTAAATGGGAATGCTAGCTTCAGTATGTTCCACAAGATTTTGACATGATGGATTCAGGTCCTCAACAGAGCCCAAACTGTACCATTTTTGATGGGTATCCAAGCCATTTAACACGATAAAACCACTTATTCTGGATACATTTTCTACCCAAATCTTTTGCTACTTCATAATAGTAGCATTCTGTCATAGACGCCATATTTGCATTGTTGTCCTGTGGAGTATTTGTGTTATGTTTGTCAGATTTTGTGTTTGTCTGTTGCTGTGCTTGTATGTCATGTCACAACCTGCTGTCTCTACAACTGTGGAAGAAATTAATGTCACATTTTTCATTCCATCTTCCACTCCGTTCACTAGAGTGTTCATTAGGTAGACAATTTGGCATTGGATTGCTCAGCTCTTCCCTCCGTCTGCAGCGTGTCACTTGTGGGCACAGTCCTTCAACAGCTGGCTTAAGACGTTTAATGTGGATTTCTCCTGCACTGCCATGTTGTCACCTGTCTACGCAGCGAACATTTACTGCACAACTTTTCTGTGATATGTATGGCCCAGCCCATTTAGATGCCAGTTTCCCAGACGGTGTATACCACTGAGGACTGGGTGATACGTTACACTAACTACCACCTTGGATTGTGGCTGTGGCATGCTCCTTGGACTTGTCCGCCATTATTTGGCTTGCGTTGCTTTAATGTTGCTATTGGCTCCACTCTTGCTGCTTCTAATGCACTTAACAAGTCAGCAACATTATTGCTGTGCTGATCGCGGTGGTTCTGGGAGACTAGGCAGGTGATTATCCAGTGGTCCTTAGGTATCTGCCATACAACGAGAATGATGGAGAGTAACCAGTACTGTCTAAGCATGGGGCATTATTAATACAAACTGTAACAAATGGCAAGTGATAATCCCATGTATCATGGTGCAAATCCAATCGTTTTGCCAAATGAGGACAGAATATATGACATGCACGTCTCTGATTGGCCGTTACACTGTGGATGGAAACTTGTCGTTTGAGTCTTAGTCACTTGTAGAATGCGGCATGTTTCCTTCACAATTTTGATAAATAATTTGTGCCCGGTCTGAAGGAGAAAAGCTGGCGTACCATGACGACCCCTACTTTCACGAATAAAGGCCCTTGCCACTGTTTCCGCTTTAATGTTTGCACTGTCTGCTTTCCCACATCATGTTCCGAAATGCCTATATTTTTCTGCGTGGCGTCCACTCCGAAAATTCCGCATACCGTTCAAACCTCCAACCACATCTCTAGTTTCGTTGCCATCATAAAATTTGGGTCGCATTGACGGTGCCATATTGAGTTTTATGAGTTTTTAGTGGGTCCTGTCAACTAGCATCACTTAACAAATAAAATTAAAGTTCATGCATGGCACATCACAACATGATTGTGATGGTGGGGTGAAGGACATATATTCTGGCAGGGTAGGGTAGCAGATCCAAAAAAAACCAACCCCTACTCTACTGCTACAGTTTTTAATGCAATGCGGTGTCGCATGCAGGCAGTCACCCAGCTCAGTTCAGGTTGTAGTGCCAAGGAATGCTGATTTCATGTACGTGAATTTTCAAATCTCATGAAATGAGACGAGTAGACTTTTGGACTATTATTCTTAGGCATTGACAAGCTGTTTTGTGCTAGCCTGCCTTAGCTGGTAAAAAAAAATGAGTAACTTGGCCACTTTGTTGTGGTGAGTGCATTATTCACGTAGTTTCTTAGCTCATTTCGTGCATACAGTTTGGGATTCCAATTTTCTTGACATTTCCAAATTGTGGCCAGTTGTACTTGGCAAACTCAAGTTCAAACTTCAACACAACACTGTCAAGTTCCAAAGGATTGGTCAATAAACATGCATGCCATTGGATCCTGTCCCTTATATTGCCATGTCTTATATGAATGGGCCCGGGAGATGGGTCAGACTCGTCATTGTCATTTATTAGCTCTATTAAGAATTTGCCACTCGATACACTGTGGCCTACCAAATTCGGCAGAGTTGGCACCCGCCGACGTCGTTCTGCATGATGAAGTTTCATTTTCATGTTGTGACTAGTCCATTTCAGGCTTGCGAGAGGTAACTTACGCGATGTACCCGTTTCTACACCAGCTGTTACTTCTGTTGTGTAACTGGTGGGGACTAGATCACAGGAGAGCACTCGCTTGGATTTTGTTATTTATTCATTTAATTCTCCACTGCAACACTTTCAATCACCACTTCAATGTCACATGATCACTTCGTCCTCTCACAGATTCGACAGCGTCTGGAAATCGCTTAGGGGAGAGAGGTCGCTAGTTCCGTCCGCATTTATTTCATCGACAGACGATGGCGGCCCATCCCTCCTCGTGACAATACGAATGATAAACTAGTAAAAGATAGCTTTCTTTTGCTTATCCAGACCGTGGATTGGGGGTGGGGGGGGGGCACTCACATTGTGGAAGCGATGCACATGTAATGCTCTTAGGACCCCGTCCGTTTTAAGCATCCTCGTCACCCAAATGTCATATTTTTTGACATTTTTTCCACTGTCACAAAGACCCGCTATTTTGGGGAACATTTTCCTCCCACAAAGACATCTCCTTTTTAGAACATTTGGCAAAACTACCAAGGACACCCATGTTTTGAAACATTCGCAATTTGTGCCCTAATACCCCTATTTATGGGTCCATTTGGCTGTCCTCTCACCCAAAGACCCCGCCATCATGTTTACAGTTCCCAAATGCCCTTTGGTTTGAATGTGCCATCCATTCATTTGAGCCCCGCCCCCCCGGTTTAATTGCTGACTCGCTGCGAGCTGGGCAATCCTGGTTATCCACTGGCCTTGCTGCAAAAGCCATGTTTCTTCTTCATTCTTCCAAAAAAAGTACATTGACCCCGGTTCCTAGATTCAAGATTAAGCTTTGTGCGTGTATTTTCAGAATGTCTTGTCAATGAGTGCTCCCTTCATCAGGATATCCTATAAAGTCTAATGTAGTTAAATGACAAAGGACCGTTCAGATTGTTTGCCCTAAATTTTATCCATATTTTATTTACATTTAATGCATATTTCGACTGAGTACCAAAAAAAAAGCAGTTTGATTTCCCTTCGACATTTGCACATGCAGATATCAGTGGAGAGCCAGTACGTCTGTTATACAACACAACGATTTGGGGTCCTTAAGCAGTAGCCAACCGGTCATCATAATGGAGTTTTAAGGTAGTTTTTGAATGAAATGTGAATGCAAAAGGTCATGTTCATGACATTTTTAACTAATTTCATAGCCTTTGTGTAATATAGGTTATCCACCACTAACCTGGCTGCGGTAAAAGATCAAACTACTTTCTTGCAGGCATCTGGAAAAAGTGCTTTAAAATGTCTGAAAATGCACTAGTTACATTAAGAAAGTGATGAAATTTCATGATTGACATGGTAGACTGGTATGTTTTCTCAAACTAAGCGGCATTTGGACAGTGAATTTGAGGAAATTTAGTCCGTGGTCATCAATTTCACATCGATTTGCAAATTACTAGCTTTGGCGACTATAGAGAATCTTGGGTTGCCGGTCTGACATCGGGCAACTTTGGAGATTCGTAACTAAAAATTTTTCTGGTCATCATATGTTCAAAATTTGGTTATTTTGGTTATTTCAGCTTGTTCTTTGGAGTGATGTTGTTGTATTTCCTCTGTGAGAGTTTTAAATGTGAAAGAAACGTGCTCAAAGTTGCCATTTTCCCATAGACTACTGTGTATAAGTGAGTTAGTGGTGTGTAACCTTAAAAGCACAAGCCCTGCAGGTGCTCACGCACACTACCGGGCAGTACTTTGTTCATTGCCCGGCAATGACGTCACATGTCAACTCATCTATACCTTTCTCCACCAGCAGGGTAGGTATTGTAGCGGATACATGTCATTGTACACTGCTAACTGGTGCACTAATAACTGGTGCACCTGGGAAGACCTACGGTGTGAGTAAAAAAACAAAACCCAAAAACTACATTCAGAAATAAAAATAATTCAAATAGTTAAGAGTTATTTCTGCTCAAATGTTTGCATTGGTTGTGAAGAGAAATAAACAGGCTTTCAGAAAACGTTTATTAGGTGTAATTAGGACTTTGGAGGAAGCAGTTATGTCTATATTGCGGAAAGACCTAAAATCCTGTCTGGCCATTTTGAGCCACCCAAAGATGCATCGTTTACATAGAGCAACATTGTCTTCAACAGTACTTTGTTAAAAAAAATTCTTATCAACCAATAGAAGGTAGGAGATTATAGGACTACAAAATTAATATTCCCAATATTACAAAATAGAATGCAGGGTAAAATAATGTTCAAAATCCCAGATAAGAGAGTCAAGATGGCTGGTGTAAGACCACAGTTTACTTTGGATCAGCGAGTTTTCATGGTTACAACCTACAACGAAACTTGTAGTCAAAGCAATTTGATTCCCATGTATATCTGCCAGTTTTGTGTAATTCATTTGAAGAACAAGTGCGATTTAATTTGTTAAGTTTTAATTACAATTTATTTAGAGAAAACTTCAGTCTTTCCTCAAAACTTCTGAACCTTAAGTCCGAACGACACCAAATAAAAATCTTCTGATAGCTCGTTTATCCCTATGAACTACCAAAGTAAACATTTAATCAAAAATAACGTTTAATCTTTCAAGAAAACATACTTTCTGAATGTAGGGTTTTTGACTCACACTGTACTCTGCAGCCATCGCATCGCATATTGCGTGTGGGTACTTCAGTAGAGGTTACCACGCGAATTGGAATCTGGTCGACGTGACCGTGAATATTGAAAGAGTTACGACATCAAACATGTGACCTCATTGTGACTTGAAGAGATTTTTAATTTGAGCAATAGCGTTATTATTTTATGATAAGTATCGATAGAAGATATTGTGACCTTGGCCTTCAAAGTGATATTATCTTCTAAGATATAGATATAGTCTGTTACATAATATCTAATCGTGACCACTGGGAATAAACTGCTGAATGAAATGATCAGGGAAGAAGATGACACAGTAAAATTCTAAAACTTCAGAAAACATCGAGTACATGCATCCGGAACGTATCCTCACACAACATAAAAAAACATTCACGCACATGCACACACACACACACATACACACCCCACAGTCCCACACACCTTTTCATTCACTATATACTCACAGTAACCTATGCACAAACAAACAAACAAACAAATTAAGACACACAGACACATACGCACACACACACGGGTCCTTGCAAGATTTCAAAAAAATCATCACATTATTAACATTATTTTTCACGCTTACCTTTTTCTACGTACTTATGCTCGCCTCTATCCGGCATGTCTATATTAAAGACGAGTATTCCGCGACACATTAATTTGTGCTTACCACAGTCACGTATGAACCTCTACTAATAGTAAAGGCAATGATTACTTCACGAAGACGTCCACAAATCGCTCAATTTGAAAGAACCTTTAAGTGTTTTTCATATATTCGGATATTAGAAACGCGTAGCACTGCGCAAACCAATGTGAGTAACAACTATAGAAATAGGTATGGAAGTAATATAACGAAATCCTTATCAATCTTGACGGACGTTAAGAACATTGTTAAAGATATAAATGTCTTTGGAGTAGACGTGACTTTACAATATCAAACACGAATCATGACAACGTTACGTGTATATATGGTACATCACCGTCAGGAATAACAAAGAAAACCTATACGGTGTATCAACAAGGAACGATACTATTTAATCAAGTTCAAAGTTTATTTAATCTAAAAACAATATGGGGAATATATGCAAAGCTTTCGAGGTCGGGTCACTTTGTACTACAAGTAGTTACAGGCAGACTATTAATGGACGGAATACATTGGTATGATAAAATGGTTGAAAATCCAGATCCATGGAAAAAGCGAGATTTCTGTAATACATATACAAAGAAGTAAGTCAAAAGCAAATAGGGATGAAAAACACCGCATTTGATTAATTACGATTCCACTGAACAAATATTGCGAACATTGCTTCTTAAAAGGTTTGTTGATTGACAAGGAAAAAGGGTCACTCAATTACTGATTGTGTATTTGATGAATTGCTCTGAATGCTGTGACAAGCAAACAAAATCAAATGTAAATAATTGATTCCACGGTACAATAGCCTACAATCACGTTTTGATTGTTTTAAATCTGAAAATTTGAATTTTCACCTATTTCAACACCGTGTGTCTGTGGAAATTGATAAAGTTTTACTGCCATGCGAACTTTATGACATTCTGACGTAATACTTGGCATGTTGGTACTTAATTCTGCATCAATGAAAAGAAGAAGACCGTAGCTCTTCATTGGTATCAAATATACAAAATATGTGTGGCATTCTGACGTCATGCTAGACATGCTGGCGCATCTCTTTCGACAATGAGCATGTAAAGAAGCTTAAAAAATAATGTCAATTAACAATTGGTATGAAGGGTGTAAAAAAACAAAACAAAGACCCAGAAGGGGATGGTAACCACCACCTCTTTTGGTAGAGGAGGGTTAATCTATCACTTCAATTACCACTCGACCCCTCCGGTTTGATTGACAAAATCTTTCTAGTGATCAGAAGGGCACCGGTGTCATGATTACAAAAGGACACATATTGAACGAGTTATGGCCGATTGAAAATTTGTACCACTTTTTTCATTTTATCGACGGATTGTTACTCTTTTAGTTGTCTTTATACAATACACATTCTCCAAGCACATTCTTTTGTTTATGGTTTCTTTTGTTCTTGCGACAAAGGTCAGTTCTGATATTGAAAAGGTTAGTTTCAATTTTTAGAAATTACAATCCTCGGACCGCTTGGGTCGCCTGCCGTCCCGGCTTGTGAAAGATAGGCCTCATATGACATTTGACCTTGACATGTGACCTTTGACCTCATAAACAAATGAGGGTTTGTGTCTTATATTCATAAACCAAATTTGTTTGCAATTGAACTTCAACTTTTCAAATGAGGTCAACTTGACCTCATGCGACCTTTGACTTTGGTATGTGATCTTCGACCTCATCAACAGATACGTAATCCCATATTGTACCTATGGCTCAAGTTTGGTTTAAAGCCATTGAAGTATGCGGATATTACATGCAAATGTTAACCCTTTTTCACAACAACAGACAACAGACTACAACAATAGTGGACAAAGTGATCCCTATGTGTCTTCCTGCCTTAAGGCAGGCGACACAAAAACATTCATGCACATACTGCACTCACATACATCGCCCACTCCTTTTCATTCAAATAAATACAAATATATACCGGCAATACTAACCTATATACAAACAAAAAGCAAACAAACAAACCAATACACACAGACAAACACACACACACGCGCACAGTTTAAGATTGCAAGGTTTTCACGTTCACTTTTCATTAACCTTAAGATATTTGAAGCTTACCTCTCTCTACTTTTGCTCACCTGTAAATGAAAGACGAGTGCTTCGCGACGCATTAATTCTACTACTAATAAAAGTATTGATTACTTCTCGAAGACGTCCGTAAATAGCTGAATTTCAATAAAACCTTTAAGTGTTTTTTCATTATTCGGATGTTAGAAAACGCTTAACACTGAGCACACCGGCTTTAGAAGGTGACAGCTTTAGAAGTAGTAAGTAATATAATAAAATCCTTTAACCACCTTGATAGCTCTTGATTGACGTTAATAATATTATACTCCTTTCGAGTAGACGAAATATCAAACAGGAATCATGGCGTGCGGTACATATGATACATCACCGTAAAATCCCTGGAATAATAAGAACAACATATTGGTAGCAACGATACTCTCTAATTCAAGATCAAAGCTTATTTAATCTGAAAACAATATAGAGAATATGTGCAAAACATTCAATGGTTGGATCCGTTTATACCGCAAGTAGTAACAGCCAGATTGTATATAAGAAGAAGCGGACGGTTAAATGGTTGGTTGAATAAGTTCATCAGGATCGGTAGATAATATGTTGAAAAAAGAAATTCATATTTCTGATCCAAGTAGTAAATAATATTTACTTACTGCGGACGTTTCGATGGAGACTACCATCTTTATCAACGCTAGATGAGTGACTGGCGATGACAACCACTGACGCTGTTTCTCTTGGACGGTTAAATGTTTTTATATTTAAATTGTAATATTGTACACATTTCTAACTCGGCAATATACTAAATCTCAAACCATCAATTATACGGTGTACACAGGGGTGTACATAAATGAAACTAATAGATTCATGTCATTGTAAAGTCATGGAATCCAATACAGCAACGATAAACAACAGCAACAAATACTAAATGTTGGAACTGAAGTTTTCCAAGACTCTGAAAACACCCAAATACGCATGGGTACAGGTAATATTTCCTAGATTTGTGATATTTGGTTTGTAAATTAATTTTATACCAAAAACATGAGGTTTTGGGGTTAAAATAGTAAAAAAAAATAATGAAATAAAAAAAAATATGGTCGAGACCAAGGTACACGGTCGGTCGGACGAAGATAAACAAACACATTAATTAAGTTGTTGAAATTGGAAAAATGCAAGATTTCTATAATACATATACAAGGAAGTAAGTCAAAAGCAAATATAGGGGCCGAAAAAAAAACGCATTTGATTAATCACGATTCCATTGAACAATATTGTTTCTTAAAAGGTTCGGCGATTGACAATGAAAAAGGGTCAATCAATTATAGTAGAATGTGTATTTAACATCGATCTCGAATTGCTCTGAGCGCAGTGACAAGTAAACAAAATCAAATATAAATAATTGTTCAAATTTTTAGAGAATTTATTATTTTTATATTGAAATTTACAAGGTTTAATTTGACTCCGTTTTCGTCGATGTTTCTATTTTTTAAATTGTTTACTCGCCTAACTACCGTTTATATTTCAGTAATTATAGCATTTCCTCCTAGTATCTACCTGTTCCATTCAAGAATGGCCACCTATCAGATACCAGCCAGCCACCATTGTCCCTTAAGGGTAATGTGGTGGAGAACTGACAGGAGTTTGAGAATGCATGGTCATACTATCTTGTTGCAACAGAATTACGCAAGAAACTGAAGAAAGAGGATGGAACAGATGATACAGAAGGGATGGAATGGTTGAGGCAACCCTTTGCACTGTCATGGGGGCTGACTGCAAACGAGTTATGAATACCATACCTGAACTAACAGCTGATGACAAGAAACAACTAGCACGGATAATTGAAACACTACGGAATCATTTTGTCCCTCAACGCAATGTCTTGTAAGAGCGGTTCGTATTCAACTCAGCAGTAAGATGAGCTAGTAGATGACTATATCCTCTGTCTACGCCAT
The DNA here is from genome assembly GCA_023653785.1 of Ophioderma brevispina. Lineage (NCBI taxonomy): Eukaryota > Metazoa > Echinodermata > Ophiuroidea > Amphilepidida > Ophiodermatidae > Ophioderma > Ophioderma brevispina. Next base: position 37,078 of record JAMKCH010051146.1, read on the forward strand.
CTACGCCATTTAGCTAACTCTTGTGAGTTTTGAGATTTACGTGAGGCTCTTATCCGTGTAGAATTGTCATCGGGACAAGAGATGAAGGAGGACGTAAACGCCGCTTATGGAACGCCCTGACCCAAATCTGAATCGTGTTATTGAGTCGATGAGGACAGCTGAACTGTCCCGCACACATCGTCAGGCGATCACAGGAAAATGTGCCTAGCTTAGTAGACTACACAGACAAAAGCATAAGAAGTCCAATAAATATCAACAATCCCAGGGACGACAAAGCCAGAAAGAAACAACAACAGCTGGACACCAAGACAAGTCCAGCAGCGGGAAAAAGTGCAAATGGTGTGGCAGGTCTGCAGACCACACACGAAAAGACTGCCCTGCTAAAGATGCTATCTGCCATACATGTTCCAAAAAGGGACACTATTCAAAGGTCTGCCAGTCATCAGAGACTATGCATGAGGTCGATCATGAGGACGACAATTTCTCAGATATCTTTCTGGGCAAGTAAACACAACCCAGCAAAACTTCTGGTCCGTCGATATGCTAATTAATGGAAAACCAATACAGTTCGAACTTGACACTGACTCCAAGGTAACCATTATTTAATAGTGATGATACCATGTGGCTCCGTACCTCCAAGTTGGATGAGGTGACTTCGGAGTTTAAAGGACCAGGAGGTGTCCACCTATCACACCTTATGAAAGGACAGATACCAAAGGCCAATTTACAGCTAGGTAACAAGGTGCACTCTGAGACGGTCTATGTCATGAAAAATCAGCAAAGCCAGTTGCTCTCCAAGTCAGCTATACAAGCACTTCAACTCCTCTCTCCTGCTCCAGTAGTCTACAATGTTGACTCTGTGCCTAATAGAGCGGGAGCAAGGACTTGGGTCAAACATCATCGTTCATGTCCCACTACATCTCAGCTTTATCACCTTTGGTAGTTAGTATGGACCCTCTACATCAATGCAAGATAGTTAGTGGTGTCAAATCGTGGCCCCTGTGCAAACTTAAATTGGCCCCTATTGAAAAAGTGAGACCACAATTTGACACCACTAACTACCTTGCATTGATGTAGAGGGTTCATACTAACTACTAAAGGTGTCAAACCTTAGATGTAGTCGGGCATGAATAAACTCCTAAATATGGACCCTATGATATTTAAAAATGAAGCCTTTATTCGAAATTTTTTTAATGAGTAACAACATTATTATACACCGATGAATCTTCAATTATACGATTAAGTACTAAAATTTACAGGGGAAAAATACTGTAAATCCTGGCAGCAATTCTGCCAACAAAACCCCATAAAAATTCAGCTTTACAGGTTTTCATTAAATTTACTATATATTTTACAGTTTGATGTAATGCATTTTACAACAAACTGTCAATTTTACAGTATATGCACTGCAAAAATTTGTGGATAGGCTTGGGTGTTCGTCAGTGCTTTTTTACTCTACACACGTTCACAATCTTTGTAATAACTCACCAAATATAAGCTAATTATGTATATTTTTGAGTGTTTCAATTAAATTAATGTTTACAGTATACTGTAAATTTTACGGTAATTTGTTGGCAGAATTGCTTCCAGGATTTTCCTGTAAATTTACAGTATTTTTTTAAAAGTTTTTTTACAGTGTACCAAAGGTCAAGGATAAACTGGACTCAATGATCAAGCAGAAAGTAATATCTCCAGTCACAGCACCAACAGAATGGTGTTCAGACATTGTGATTGCGCCCCAAAACAACGGAGACATCAGAATTTATGATGATCCATTGAACAAAGCAGTGAAGCAAGAAGTACTCCTGATGTCTACGGTTGATGAGAATTTGGCCAAGCTGCGAGGAAGCAGAGTGTTCACCAAACTCGATGCTGACTCAGGGTTCTGGCAAATAACCCTTGCAGAAGAGTCACGGCTTCTCACATTCTCACAACCTTTGTGACACCCTTTCAATTGCTTGCCATTTGGCATTAGCTCTACACCGGATTTTTCAGAGAGCCATGTATAGGATCCTAGAAGGATGGCGAGTACAGTCTGCCACATGGATGATATTTTGATCCAATGGCCCACACAAGAGGGGCATGACAACAAAGTCCGAGAAGTGCTCACACGGCTTCAGAATGCTGGAATTACGCTCAATAACAAATGTGAATTTTTGAAGACGAAGACCAAGTTCTTGGGCCATATAATTTCCTCCGAAGGCATCGAGGCCGATCCAGAGAAAACCAAGGCAATTTAGCAATTCCCTGAGCCAACCAATGTTACAGAGTTACAACGCTTCAATGTGATGGTCAAGCAGCTAGCCAAATTTATTATCTTGCTAAACTGAATTCGCCTCTTTGTCAGCTGCTGAGAAAGGGATAGCATTGGCCCTAGGACCAACCACAAAAAACAGTATTTGAGACTCTCAAGGAAAGCCTCCACAATCATTCTCACAGAAATCATTGTTTGCTGCAGAGGCTTGCGTGATGAACTTGGAGCGGACCTTCTCCAAGTTGATGATAACGGGAACTGCCGTCCGAACTCGTACGCACCACGCTCCCTCACAGAGACAGAGACAGAGAAACGCAATGCTGTGATAGAGAAAGAGGCAACTTGGGCATGCGAGAAGTTCACTGATTACATTCTTGGCACAACATTCAGCCTCGAAACAGATCACCGTCCTCCTGTACCACTGTTATTAAGCACAGATCTTTCCAAGCTATCTCCAAGAGTGCTCCGATTCCGCTTGCGGATGGCTCGGTACAGCCTGAGGTCAAATATGTCCAGGTATCTACCAATCAACAGCGGATGCCCTATCTCGTGCACCAGTGAGTAAGCCAACAAGAGAGGGTACCGAATTCCTGAACGAGGTGGAGGAATATGCGCAACAGACTTTGAAATTCCTTCCCGCATCAGAGCAACGTCTGATAGAGATCAGAGATGGCCAATACCAAGACGCAATCTGTAAGACAGTGAAACAGTATTGTACAGAAGGATGACCACTCATCATGTCCTCACAACCAGTTCTTCGAGGATACTTCGGGATAACTAAGGGCCAATCTCGAGCTAGAGATTCGGTCTGGTGGCCCTCATCACTAAACAGATTGAGGCTACTGTCACAAGTGCACATCTGCGCTGACTCCCTCAGAGTAGCGTGAACACCTCATTGCTCTATCCTTCCATGGTCACGTGTTGCATCTGACTATTTCCACATTGATGGAAAGGACTACCTCTTGTAGTCGATTACACAAGTCCAATGGTTTTGAGTCAAAATAATGCAGTCGACTACTTCAAAGTCAACAGTCTGGGCGCTGTTAGAGATGTTTGCAACCAATGGCATCCATGAGGAGTATTAATCTCACATGGTCCAAATATGTCTCTTAATAGAAATTTCACCTCATTTTGCAAGAATGGGGATTTACCCATGTAACCTCTTTATCGAAGCATTCCAAAGGAAATGGGGAAGTGGATCGAGCTGTACAAACAGTTTACGAACATTAAGGACTTCTAGCTTATACCGCCAGCCTTATTGTAACATGGCTACACTTCTAAGCGACCTTCTGATTAGGAGAAAACTTCGCGCAGACTAACATGATCCCCCAGAGAACCGTGAGCCTAAGGAGATCGATACCAAGATCCTGCTTCAAACGGAGGAGACGTTTTACAGAGTCAAATACTGTGCCAACCAGACAAAAACGTTATAGAGCTACCACACTCCTACCCACGACACATCGAATGGGAGACCAGTCTTCATAAGAGATCAGAACAAATATGGCCAAGTCACCAAGCGCTCTGCTAGCTACTTCCGGGTAAGTCCTGGGGTCCCAATGGCAAATCGGAATAGCCCATTTAAAGTGCAGGTCTGCAGTACAATTGTTTATCGAATGTTTTCGAACACTCATGTGTTTTCATGCCTGTATAAGATTTTTTTCAGCCTTGTGAGGGCAAATTCTTGAAAGAGTTAAATGCAAGGGCTGGAAGTACAGAGTATTAGCGAATGTTTTCGAATATCTTCAGTGGTTTCCACACTCTATCAAAGGGTTTTTCTTTTTCTTTCTGTTTTCTTTTTATCATAATAAAAGTGCGTATTAGATGTTTTGTTGTACACGACAGGTTTTATGGTGGAACATAGAAACGCATGCTATATTTATATTAGCTAATGCAAATTGAACAGCCGCTTTCAATCATTCTATCAAACGTGCCTTTATTGTTTGATTGTCAAACATACTTATGCTGAAATAAAATAAAATGTAAATTTAGATACAAATAAAACTTTACAAAAACACAAGGCTGTGTCGTAAGAATCAGTAGAAGTTGATGTAGCAGTGCAGATATTTAAACTGTAGTGTAACCCAACCGGATAATTTAGAAATTAACTGTTTGGCATAAACTTTATCGTCGTATATGGTGTTTACCAGTCCCGTCTTAAAATAATTATTAACAACTAATGCAGAAATAACAGATTTTACATTTTTGTCAGAATTTCATGGTCCATAGTAGATTTTTTATTTGATTCAAATGGTTGGATATCTCAAAAACATGTTTGGGCAATCGAATAGGAAATCACATCTGTTATATATCGGTATGTCAATTTCGTGAATTATTTTTTCCCGTTGTTGTCTTATATTCGGATTTTTTATTCGTGTCACTTCATGCAGGGTGTGGCCATTTTGAGATCCAGAAAAAAATAATAAAATTATCTTGAAATTTTTAAAAATCTGAGGATAAAGTGGAGTAGATATAGTGTATATGTCAGATAAAGCCTTCCAAATTTGTATAATTTAAAAAAAATAATTTTGAATTATGATCCCTTTTAATTTAGCAAACGTATTTTTTATGATTATCATGGTTGTCTTATGCTGTATGCAGAAGGTGTAAGATTTTGTTATATTAAGTGGACCTACAATGTCTTTTCGCCTGTACGATATGTTTTGTTTGTCACGAAATCACTTGAGAGGCTGGGGGCACAATGAATAGTTCCCGGCCCCTCTTATTTATACACATACATGCCATACATGTTTTTCATTACGTACATGAATAGGTTACTTGTGTCACATAAAAGAATGGGTTAAGTCTTATGAAACTGATTGAATGGCCGATCGATCTTCAAGTAAGGTCATGCAAAAAATGTCGGGCTTCTTCCACGCGCCATAAAAAGTGTCTTGATTTCCTTGGATAAACATGCAAACTCTCTGCATGAATAGAGTCCGTCGAAAACTTCACCCTTTTCATAATCAAATAGGCCATGAGGCCAAAGATGCTCGGATAAGGACCACGGTGGCACACCCCATGGGAAGTACATTAATTTTTTTCCGAAAGATTTTTTCTAAAAGTTCTACGTGTGTTCTCACGTCTATCCATTGTAGCTGAAAATATTCCCGGTGTTATCAACCACCCCGCCCGAATTTAGACTAAACTATGTCATGATGTAGAACAGCCACTTACCGTCCTCTTTCACGAAGAATTAAGTTAGAGATTCTACTGTGTGTTCATTAACTTTTGGCCTATATTTCATCATTTATTCGAAAGGGAAAGGAAACGAAGATGAACAAAACTCATGGGGTGAAAGTCCCCCACGTATGGATAATAACAATGACACTCTCCCGTTTCCCGAGAATCTAAGTCCTTGTCCTATGCATAACGACGTATTTACTTATTCACTTAGCTCCATTATTGCTGGAGTCAATTGAACGTGGGCAACAAAAAAGGAGAATGACATTTAATCATTTTTAAAGAAAATTTGCACAACTAGACGTGAGAATACGCGTAGAACTAATTTTATATTCTATAGAATTAATTTAGGAAAAAATTATGTATATACGTTCTAGGGGAGCGTCACCTTCAAAACGCTATGAGATCTACTAAACCCGCTAGCCTAAAAGGAGATGGTCCTATTCGATGCCTACAATACAGATAGATAGATGAAATGTTGAAACAGAGAGAGAACAAGAACATCAGAAATTAGTAAACAAACAATCAAATTCATATACACCAGTACTTTGTGCTTGAGAGCTATTCAAATAAAGATATCGTTTTCAGTCAAACAACATCAGAACCGTTATCAATGTCTGTCTTGTCATAAGGTACTTTTTTTGGGGTGGGCATTAGGGCATGGGTTTACCTATAACAGCTTATAACTTAACAAATGCTATGGAACTCAACACTTCTCATTGTTTGGCCAGATTATCCAAAACATTGTTTCTTTCGTCAGTACATAATTGTCATGTGATTCATCCTGACCTTTCAATAATTGCATTAACACGTTTAGCCAATTTAAAATAACGTGAAAAACAGCGCTTGCTCCAGTAAATAGAATACAGGCCCCAAAATCGATGTCTACACATACAATATACACATCATGTCCAGGGAGTTACCGTAACCTGACCCATCTCACAAACTTTTTCTGATACACTTATGAATTTCGGCGACCTTCACGGAATAAAGCACATTTATTCCGTTAATGTTTCCAATTTCATAAGTGGTGTCAGAAAAATGTGTCAAATGCGTCAGTTACGGAACTCCTTATACTTCATCACAAAACAAATATCAAAATCACATATTACATCTTCAGTATGCCCTTTGACTTTTGTTTTCTCTAGAGTTTATAGTTAATGGACTTCATCCTTCCAACGCTCGATGATATTATGATATGGCACTTTTTAAGTTCAGCCATTTGGCCATCACCCATCTTGCGAAATTGGCTCAGGAAAACTTATAATATGTTAGGCAAAGCCATGACGAATTTTACTTGGGCCCATCTTTTCATAAATTTATACAACAAAAAAACCGATTTCTTTTCTACGAGGTTTACAACTCCACTACCTTTTATCGATTGCGATACACGTAATTCCTTTTTGCTAAGTAAAATAATTCATTTAAAAACATCTTTTAGCATTAATCATCTGATATTTTTAAGCTATCGTGGCTATATCCATATTAATTAATGCTTATAATGTGAAAAATTCTGAAAACTTATATGAAATCTCTGATCGACCTTTTGAGAAGGGCTTTTAGTAGTCCACATATAGCTCATGACGAACCTTCCTTGATTACTAAATGTTTCTTTACACATTCCGAACTACCATTATTAAAGTCGAAATTAGTGATTCGGCAATCAGATGATTTAAAAACAAGACATTTAAAAAATGGGATTTGGCCTATTTGGTGAATCGGTGCATGTGGTCTAACCACTCTTACTACTCTCATAATTATCTGGACAAGCGAAAATTTGGACATTTTAGTACAATGTGCTGAGGACATTTAAGCCAATTCTTCGTATGTCAACTGTTCATATTGTAAACCCATATTAGGGACAATTTAAAATTAACGATGAACGGGCCTTCACGTTTGTGTAGTACTGCTATATTCGTCTTTCTTACCCAGTTGTCATACAAAAAACTAACACCATGTTTTTTTTTTTTTTTTTTTTTCTTTTTTTTTTTTTTTCGACTTATCTTTAACTGTCAAGTATTTCTACCAAAATAACATTTCGATGTTGTTAGGGAAATCAATGATTTATTTTTTCCAATAATATTATATATATATATTATATATATCTATAATATATATATCTATATATCTCTCTCTCATATATATTCTATATAATATCTATACAATAAAGGGGGACCGCAGGCCAGTGCCGGGGAGCTTAAAATTGCCAGCACCTATAATACCCCTTATGAAACAATGAAGTGCCTTCACCTCTACCTTCTTGTGCTGGTTTCCCCACGGGATATCTCATCCCTCTGGGTGCTCCCTACCTACTCTACCTATTCACTCCTTTCACACTCTATCCATTTTTTTTTCGCAACCCCAGTGGGCTAGGATAGGTGAATCAATCGGGTTGGGGCTCTTCAGATGAGCAATTAAGGTTGATTTGGCAGGTTGGCTTTATGGTTTGGTCTGGGATACTAGGTTTCTGATCCCAATGTAGGATTTGAGGGCTCCTTATCCTCGTGATCAAAACACGACGCAATTAGTGATGCCTATCTGGGGTACAGGACACATATCCCTTGTATGGCGGTGAAGGTGCAACCCACCCGGACATCAGGAGATGGGGGAGGTTGTCTAAGGACTTTTCCGACGTGGAGACGCATCCTCAACTCCTCTTTTGTCTTCAAACCAGTGTGGGGTGCCAACTGGTACTGTGACTACTCATTCTCTCTTTCCTTTAACTCCTTTATTTAGTTAGTAGGTCCATAGGTATTTAGGTCACTCACTATGTTGGCCCTTAATCATATTAAGATAGGATGCTGTGGCCTACCCACCTTTGTAAGTCTCAGTATGCAACATTTCACCCGCGGGGAGTCATGGTCCGTGTGCCCAGTAAGTAGTGCAAACTCAGGTCAACACTCTTAACGAGTAAACTCCAAAAATTAAAGTCGACCCCCCGTTAAGGCCCGAGTCCCGGTGGCTGCTCGCTGGCAACAGAGTGGAGGGGTGCTAAGAAGAATCTGCGATGAATTGGTGGCCAACCCCACAGGTACAAGAGATCATCCCAGAAGAACCTTCAAGAGAATGAAGGACAGCGGAGAAACTACAAAAAAATCAGCGTAAGTAGCCAAAATTCGACAAAACACCAACCAACAACTTCCGACAAATGTTAAGGAAGCCGAATCTACGAAGCTACTGTGAGCAATACCCAAGAAAAGGGAGCTGCAGCAGCTAAATATCTGGTAATTGGAACGTGAGACACTGCAAAAGACTGCCATTGGAAAATTCGCCTGGGAAGCCAGAAGGTTTTGATATAGACCCTCCGGGTCCATGCTAAACACACCTGAAGGAAAAGATAACCCTCATAAATGAAGAGAAAACTTTTTGCTATCCTACTGTCTAGCAGAATGCTGAATCTGCAGCGATGGAGTAGGGGATCATGATATCCAAAAGAGCTTCTCCTCTCCCAATGTTTTGTCAAGCTATGAACATTCTCACCCAATTATCACGGCCAAATTTATAATGAAGGAAGGCATAGTAAGGCATCATCCAGGTCTATGCCCCCACATCTGAACACAGTGAGACAGAGAGCGGACAAGTTCTTATGACACCTGCAGCTACACTCCAGAGCATCCCTAAGAAAGAACGCCTAATCTGATGGGGGATTTCAATGCCAAACTAGGGACAAATTACCAGGCATGGACAACCACATTGGGGGGTAGATATAGACTTGGAAAAATCAACGACAGAGGAGAAAGCTCCTGGAATTCTGTACACCCCACAAACTGGTTTGTATGCAATACCTACTTCCAACACAAGGAGTTTAGAAAGGCAACAATGTGACATCTCCATTTGTGCAAGTATAGAAACATGATTGACTTCCTCATTACCCAACGACAACTGAAACCTTCGACTGCAGATCTTACGCTCAGTCCGATGTCGGCTCAGTCCACAACCTGGTGCTGGCTAAGTTGAAATTTATACCTACCACAAACAAACGTATAACAACGGTACACAAGAAGTATGACGTTCAGCGCTTCAGCGCCCCAAATTTCAAGCAGAATTCTGTGCAAAGATAGGAGGTGCCTTTGGACCACTCCTCCTCCAATTAGAAGACACTGAATTTTGAAGGGCTATGGACCCACTTCAAGGAACAACCAATAAAATAACAGAGGAAACAGTGGGTGGAAAAGGCCCTGCAACTTAATGTCTCCCTGAAGAAGTAAAAGGCATGTCAATCAAAGAAGGACAAGCAAGGATCCAATGATGAACAACGCCCAGCTTACATATAAGTCCAACTTACTCCAAACTGAACCAGGAGGTCAAATATCAAGTAAAGAGCTGGAAGAAGAAGCTGCTCGAAAAGGAAAGTTAAAGAGATGGAAGATGAACATGCTAGGAACAACATCCATGAACTCTTCAAGTGGGTCCGTATACTATCGAGTGAAAGAGCTCAACTGCCAGCAGCTGCCAAAGACAAACATGGCTCCCTCCAAACTGCTCCAGATAAAGTATGCAAGTGCTGGGAAGAACACTTCAAGCACATGCTCCCACACGGAATTCCCCAAGATGAGAAGTACTTCACTCCCTCCCAGACCTGGCATTCTATCTCACAGGCCTGCCTTTCTCAATAGAGGAAGTAGAAGAGGTCATTAAGGAAACTGAAAAATAACAAGCATGTGGATGGGATAAACTCTCTGCTGCTGAACCCTGATCAGCAGTGTCCCAGCTATTGACGACAGCTGCTGTTGAAAATAACCAACATTGCCTGGGTAGAAGGGGAAATTCCAGAAGACGGAGGCAAGGGACCGATAACTCCAGTATACAAGAAAGGTGAGGAACTAGATCCCGCCAACTATAAGAGCTTCTCTACTGTCCATCCATGGATATTTCTGTAGAATGATCCTGAACCGGATCCAGGACACCACAGATTACTACCTGTAGAGAGGAGCAATTTGGTTTGAGAGCTCAAGAGTCTACTGGATGCTTATTATTGTTCGCCAAGTGACTAGAAAGGCCAAGAAGGAACGCATTCCATACACTGGAACTTTGTAGATTTTAAAAGTCAGGCCTTTATACCATTTGGATAGAGGCACTCTGGAAATGCTTAATATCATTGGAGTATACAGCAAGCTGGTAGACCTAATTGAAAAGATGTATGGCAAACCATATGCTCAGAATGGTACATGGAAAACTCACTGACTTGTTCGAAGTCTTAGTTGGGTGGACAGGTATGCCTCTATCTCCATGCATCTCAATCTCTTCTTAGAATTTGTTAATTGAGAGGAGTTAAAAACCTAGGCTCCGGAATCCAATGGGAGAGATGAACTCAACAACATTCGTTATCCCGATGACACAACCCTGATGGTAACTGGTCTTTGAAAATTACGCTATCCACAGAAAATCTGGAAAAAGCCTGCGCCAAAATGGGGAATGAAGATCACCCATCTAAATGCAGATCATGTCCTATGACCCAAGAGCCATCAGCCTTAACCATACACCTTTGCAAAGTAAATGCTTTTGTCTTTCTTGGAAGTAATGTGCCTTCGTTAGGAGGACATCAAGAGGCCGTACATACGGCCAGCATGGGCAGTCGCTAGACTCAGGAATACCATCTGGAGCAATCATGACATCACAAATCGCTCACAAAGTCATAATATACCATTCTCTTATACTCCCCATTGACACCTATGGAGCGTCAGAGTCCTGGGTATTGCGCAAGGCCGACTGCCAAAAGCTAGAAAACTTTGAGATGAGATGCCTCCGGACCATCCTAGGAGTGAAGCTTCTGGACAAAATTAGAAATGATGAAATTAGAGAGCTTCTGAACATCACTGCCCATCACGGAGCAGTCAACAGGAGACGGCTGAAGTGGTTGGGACATGTTCTCAGGACGCCGGAACAGCCAGATTACCATACCAAGCCTATAACGCAAGACTTCAACAAGCGTAGGAGGCCAGTTCGCCCACACCAGCAAGATGGAAGGACACAGGCTTGGACCTCCAAATTGCCGAATCTATTGCAAAGGTCAGACCAGAATGGAGGAGAATTTACTCAGAAGAAGAGCAAAGGGACACCCGTCCTAGCAGTAAGTCAAGTCAATAATATTATATATATATATATCGATATATATATAATATATATAATATATATATATATATTATTATATATATATATATATATATATATTCTAATATATATATATATCTATAATATATATATTATATATATATATAATGCGTCTAAATCGCGTTTCGCTTTGCGTCTACCGAAATAGTATCTAAATACACTATCAAGAATCTGGCTTCAGCCCGCGCCTTAATTTTGTGGTACTGTCCAATCGTCAGCAGCAGTTGGGGCCCTGCGATGTCCATAATCATCACTGCCTTCATGCTGGTACAGCATCGTCATTTGTGGGTCTCTCTCAATCTCGAAAGAGCCCTGTTTGTCGATCGAGTCTGGATTCTTTTTACTTGAGCGTAAGGTGGAAAGGCAGATTTGGTAATTAGATGGGGCCTTCTGCAGCCACTCGGTAGGCTCAACATCATCAGAACGACTTTGCCGTGATACATGGACACTGTTGACTCATATGGAATGGGGTCGTCACCGTACTGCCTCATTTGGTGAATCTGTATCTTCGTAGGCGTTGGGGATATTGCCATTTGACGGTGAATCAGCAGGTTGTCCAAGAACCTTGATTTGGGTCCTCGTAGGCATGTTCTTCAGACTGTCCGGCGCGTGCTCTACGCGCCGTAATCCCTTGGTCGTGCTCTGCGTAAACTGTTGAGGCTACGTTATTTACGGCAGGTTCATTCTGCTCATTCAATTGTGTATATCCATCTAAGTTAGAATTTGCTGTATTCTCCACTGCGTGAACAAAGATTGAAAATAGTTAAAGGATGGTCTCAGTGTAATTTTCTCTTCTGTTTCCTCTTCATTATGCCAAATCATTTGTTTGATTGTGTAGTGTCATTAACATGTGGACCATTGTCTTTGTGTTTTTATATACCAGCATTATGTCATAACATTTACTTTATTTCGGACATGTTGCAGATGTTGGACTTAATTCAGTGCTGCACTGATTGATGTCAAAAGTTACATATTTTCCCAAAATTTCAAATGTACCCAGATTTTTAAAACAAGAATCAATCTTGAACCATAATCTTTGGCCAAGTGGAAAGTGTGGCCGCGCCATGTGTTCACATTAAAGCTCAATAGTTATACAGATAAGGGCGTCCATAAAAAATAAAACTTGCTTTGCTAGAATAACTATACCAGCATGAAAAGGCTAATAACGGACTTTGGAAGGTGCTAAGGTCTATTGAAAACTGTCTGACGGTAATAAAAAATTTGCCTTCGTATTACAGAGACTGCCAAATCGTTATATGAAATTGTAATATACAAGAAATCGTAATTGAGTTTCGAAATTTTCAATTTATAAACCGATTATATAATACAAAGGATTTTCACCGCAATGTGATATGCAAACGCACTAACAATCCAATCTTTCAATCAAATATAGCTTATCAATTTGACGAAACTCACCATAACTTGAATAATGAAGGCATAACAAATGCGATATCATGAGAACTTCAGTGTTTTATATGATTTTAGAACGTTACAGAATTGAAATAAGCTATAATTTATACACTGGATGAACTAAAATTGCTGAACTCTCGAGGGATAATTTATATTTAGGACGTCCATTTTTCCAACTGTAACTTATTAGCAATTTTAGTAAATGTATTTAGTGATGTATTTTATTTTGCTGATTTTCAAACTTTCATGGACTTACCATTCAAATGGTGTGTTTCAATGGGTTCCATCGGAATCTCCCTGAAATTGAATTAACGATTAACATTTTTCTTTAATGTACCTGATTGGTATAAAGTCCTAGTCATAAGTGACACATATAAAATGTATACTATCAGTTACAGAAACAGGGCCGTAAATTTCGTTTTGACCACGGGGTGGGAGTTGTGGTGTTGATGGATGAAAATTTATGAACTGATGAAACAGAGTTTGGATGACAAGAACCCTTACTAGCATAATTTAATTATGGCCATTAGAACCTATATCGTTTCAATGTATAATGTAAGGGAACAAATGCGCGAGAAAGTACCCATTTTAAAACTAGTATAGTCAAATATGAAGCTATTTTGGTCAAACACACATACATGGGGCCCCGTCCACATGGGATGGGGGTGGTGGTGGTGGTGGTTGGTAGGGTGTGGTGGGGGGGGGGGTGATCGTATTGCAGCACCCCTATCATCAAAATATTGGGGGTATCTCCCTAACGGCCATTATAGGAACATCTGATGCCTCACCCGAGAAAAAAGTGAGCGTTATTTTTCTTGTAGATATAGGGAGCAATTACCCCTAAAAACTAGCAGGGATTCCGTTCGTGATGTGTTTCATACGTGTATTTAAAAGCAGTAAGGGACGTTAGTGGAAGAATATATATTCCCGGATTTGACGCATATGGGTAAGAATAATTTAGATTTTATGTTTATTAAAAATAGTCAATCACCACACATTGGTCAATCCAATGAGCTCTTACTTTGATATTACTTGATTGAAGATGTACACAACGTGGACTAAAAAAAAAACTTTAGCTAGTCAGGCTGACCAATTTTCGGGGTTTATTGTTAGGGGCTACAACCTCACCCGCCGGTTGACCAAAGGCTCATGACGGTTGAACCAGGGAGTCTAGAAGAATGGCGAGGAAAAACAACCTTCACCCAGTCTGGGAGAGGACTAGGTCCGACTGTCTCTCAATGTTGGGGCACTGTTCAAATGTTAGTGGATTTGATGAGAACCCGCTAAGAGTGTCCAAATTGTAAACATATATGTCATGACGCTATGAAAAGAAATAAAAATTCGAAATCTAAGATAATAAGCTATGCTTTTCGGAAGTTTTGTTTTCTTTTTCTTTTTTCCTGTTTTTAAGATAACGAAATCGCGATTTTTCGGATATAACTTGTCCGTCTGTGATTACAATCACAAGCAATCGTGTAGGACTTTCTCTAGTCTACCGAAGTCATTATCATAACCATGCTCTCCCCATATGTGCGGGGGCGCTATAACAGCGACTCCATGGTTTTGACATGCTAAATATAGAAGTTTCACAGGCCTGGTTGAAACCTGTGTTCGAATTGTGTTTGACACAATTTAGAAACCAGGTTCTAAACAAAAGGGACAAAAGAAGGAGAGTAACCAGTGGTTGAGTTTAAAGTCGTCCTGGGTGATCATCTTCAGTTTTTCAGTGGGTTATTGAAGACTATTAA
>JAMKCH010051147.1:0-10048 GCA_023653785.1 Ophioderma brevispina
CCATATATACCAGAGAAGATGTAAATAATATACACCACACACGCATTTTGGCTCGACAGAGGCAGACTTTTATTGACACGGTGTAAAGTTGTATGGGGCAGGCAGAGAATCTGAACCAAGGCCGGGGTTGTAGGTAGATCTTTACAGACGCATCATACGGGCACATTCATAAACACACATCACTCGGGCGTTGGCAAGGACACCAAAGCCCGCAAATACAAACACGCTCCCAGTAACTCAGGTACTGATATCGATAACAAACCCTGCCCTCTCGAATCTTCATAATGACGAACTACCAGCAAACACATGCGAATTTATTCACTGAAAATCAGATGCCCGCAACAAAACACCTTCCAAAATGAAATTTACACACCAAAATTCAAAATAATTTCGAGGAGTTTCATCTATAAGATCACAGCTTGCAGAACTGGAATTTCAGGAGCAATCAAGCAAAGCCATAAAAAATTAGGCAGCGTTAAACAGCGCGCAAATAGCGGCAAATTTTCCACGCGATGGCAAAGGCTCCATTAATTACATTAATAGGCCAAAAAAGGATAATAAAGTGAGTACGAGTCGTTATTTTATCCAAATTAAGGTTCCAAATATAAATAAATAAGGCCTATAAATCAATGAATTCCCAAAATGTGCGTCGGGTTCAATTTCTTGTAGAGTAATCCGGCGGCCGATGAGCTTCTACAGGCTAAAGCCAGCCGGCTGGTCTGAATTGCTGTACCGCGGGAAAAACACTGATGATTAAAAAAGATCCGGGAAATTCCCCAAGCCAGTCTAAGCTTTTAATACGATCTTTCATGAATTTTCAGCTCATGAACCACAGGTAATCACGTCATCCACGTGTTAATTTCTGATCCACAAAGTTCACAGTACAGTCAGCTTCTAAACCGAGTTCTAAATCATTTGTTTTGTTTTTTGATTTTTTTGGGGTCAAATATCACATGCGTGGACCATGCCGTCGGGGTTCACCGTCGGCCAATTTGTACAGTTTTTTCAAGCTAAAATGACGTATTTTAGCCAATAACAAAATGTGATGATTTCCATCTATGTTCTCATTCAGAGAAATGATTTTTTAAAAATAATTCTGACCTTAATTACCATTGTTATTTTTGTTTACTGCCAATTAAATTGATGGAAGCCTGTTCAATTAGGTGTTGATCCATTTAGACATGGGGGCGAGTAATTGTTTTATTGTAAATATGAACCAGAGAAAAGAACACAAACGCGCATATACGATTGCGGAGGCCTGGTTGGAGACCATGCAATTATGATTGACGCACGTAGGGAATATTTGTATTCATTTCGATCATTTAAGGGGTATGGGAGGGAATTCATAGGTAAGCTGACCTTGTTTTGTGACGCGAATGATCGATTGAGTGACCTTGATTTACACTTCTGTAACTGGATTATATGGTTGGATGTCAGGACCCTTTAGTTTAGGTGAGTAATTACGTGGATTCGGTGATTTTCAGCGCTTTTTTGGCGCAGAAATACAATTTATCAGTGCGAGAAAAAATGCGCAATTGCCGAAAATTGCGCGTGAAAAGCTGGTTTTCTAAACGCCGGACCCTTAGGAATCAATTTGGAGGTGAAGAATTTCATTTATGTTTGAAGCTGTCCGGCGGGAAAATCATATTCGGCTTCCCGGAAATTTACATTTTTTCCAGCCCTGTTTGTCTATCCACAACAATTCAGGAAAGGTATAGTTTGTACTATCTACAACGTAAAGTTTAAGAGTTATAGGCTAAAACCGCAAAAATCAATAAAAAGGGTCAATTTCAGTTGTACAGGGGTCACATTTTAAAGTTGCTCCGATTTAGATAAAAAATGGTGCAAATTGTTGATGGAGTTCATAGGATTAAAATAAGGAATAGTTTTGACTGTCTAAAATACTTAGTTACCGATGTAGGGGGAACAGAAGGTCAACGTCCATCGCATTCAATGGGGCTTGACCTTGTTTCCCCCTACTTTCTTAAGCAAGCATTTGAGACACTCAAACTATTCCTTATTTTGATCCTATGAACTCCACCAATAATTTGCACCATTTTTTATCCAAATCGGAGCAACTTAAAAATTTGATCCCTGTACAAACTTTGTCTTGGCCCCCCCTCTCTCCTTACGGCACCATTTGTGGCACTTAAGAATTATGTTTCAGGGGTCCCTGTCAGTCTGTCTACATATTTAATCACTCAAACCTTTTGTACTTGAGATGTGTTACAAATGTCTGCTAGCTCCGGGGCTAAATGGAATGAAAGACCCAAGAAGTGACATGGCCAATGGTAAGTTACAGGTTGTAAACTTCATCTTGTCACACCACGGTGCTCTTTTA
Source organism: Ophioderma brevispina (assembly GCA_023653785.1). NCBI lineage: Eukaryota > Metazoa > Echinodermata > Ophiuroidea > Amphilepidida > Ophiodermatidae > Ophioderma > Ophioderma brevispina. Next base: position 2,342 of record JAMKCH010051147.1, read on the forward strand.
TACGTAGGGCACAAACTTGCACATGTTCACACGTATGCCTTGCAGTAGGATACAGTATTGTGATTTGCGGTCAAAACAGCGGCAACAATTTTCCTATTGAACTCATCATTTTCAAGAAATAAATATCCGGTTTAAATGTTTGCACCAAATCTGGTTACAATAATAGATAGGTTTCATTGACGATGTAATATTGAACATGAGCAGTAAAAGAAATGCAAACATGTATTTTTTTAAAATGACATTCGGGTAAATTGTTACATGAAATCAATCCCGGGTAAAACACAAACGGGTGGGTGAAACACAAACGGGCAGGTGCCCAGGTACCCGGGAATATGCCATGGCTTTAACTAGTAGCACAACAAGAGTGTGAAAGAATTACCTTTGATGTCGATATCCTTGGTGATCTTTGTGAAGCCTTTACCAGAGTAGGTTCCAGGGAAGATAACAATAGTATCGCCATTGTAGCAGCTCTCAAGTGCTGAGGCAGGAGTACTGTGCAGCTCAACAGGTACATTTTTATCAATGCCTGCAGACTGAGCAAAAGAAAATGATGGGGTTATTATTATGAAGATTAGCACATGAGGAATCAGTGAATTGTGTCAAAACAGGGATATACCTCAACCACTAGTGTCGCCATGTGATCCACCTTTCATTCATTCCTATTTTATAACTTTACTTCAGATGACCTTTGCAAGTGAGACTCAACATTATCAAAATTACGAAGGTTCCCATGTTGCATGTATGGCCCAAGTTTGGTATAAAATTGGATTCTTTAAGTCCAATACAAAATTTATTGGTCAAGCTTTGAGTTGAAAAAAATATTGGGCGAGAAGCAGTCGAGCCCAATACTTTTTTAACTCATAGCGAAACCAGTAAATTTGTGTTTTGGACGAACACAAAAATCTAATTTTATCATTATTATGTTTTGAGAATCTTGTGTCCTATATTGCTATACAGATTTCATTTTAACTCTAGCTTGGCCACTTCATGACTTGGGAAAATATTGGCTCTGGAACTGTCAACAAAATATTAATTTAATCACTGTCTACACCTCTTCAGATAACGATTTATCATTGATCTGAAGTTTTCCAGAGATCCAGTTTTGTAGTCATCTCTGTCTTCGCGGCGGACGTCAACAAAAAATTGCTTCAACTTCAAGACTTCTGCGAGTTGCTCTTTCACTGCACACTCATGTCATAGTCATGTCATCACTGTTCAATATTTGGATAGAGCGATTACCTTCAAATGACCTGAAAATCTTTACTCCGACAGGGGTACTCTCTGGGTGTGGGCACTAGCTATCTTTCATTTATCATTGCAAATCTCCTGGCAAATCTACTTTCACCAGCAGAAGAATTAGTCATCTCACTAAGTTACAGTAAAAAAAAAAAAACATCCTTGACATGAACAAAAATGACATGACATGATCCGAAATCGTGTATACACGCTTGCTACTTACAGGGCACAAAATAGCCTACATCATAGTGGCCCTGACTCAACAGTACACCGTATTATTCAACGAACATGCATGGCGGGCCAGCAATGAATACCAATACGGGTTTAGCCTAGTGGGTTCATTTGCGCATGCAGCTTAAATACTGTCTCAATACCAGGGTGCACAGGAATAAACTACATTAGGAGTGCACTGTGTTTAAAATTCAATGAAAATTATGGGGGATTGGTGTCCAAAGTGGTGAATTATTTGGACACCCAAGTTTTGAGAGAGAGAGCGTAGATTATTGAGAAGTGTTGTTTTTATTGGTTTTCTAGTTTGTGTATAGTAATATAGGATGGAAGATTCTCAAAACATAATGGTTGTAATTGGACTTCAACATTATGCCCATTTTATGTTTTCAGCCCATTTTATAACTAGACCTCATATGACCTTTGACCTTGGTATGTGACCCTTGACCTCACTAACATATGAAGGTTCCCAAGGGGCATCTGTAGCCCAATTTCTGTAGCAATTGGACTTTTACTTCTCAAAAGAGAAACTTCCTTTAAACTTTAACCTTATGAAAACAAAGGCAGACAAGCAGACAGCCACACAGGCAGACAGAATTGAGGACTGGACTGTTAAGTGCCTCCTGCAAATCCAAATCCTGCAAATATTTTTTTTTTGTTTTTTTTTTTTTTTTTTTTTATAGTGGCCCTGACTCAACAGTACACCGTATTATTCAACGAACATGCATGGCGGGCCAGCAATGAATACCAATACGGGTTTAGCCTAGTGGGTTCATTTGCGCATGCAGCTTAAATACTGTCTCAATACCAGGGTGCACAGGAATAAACTACATTAGGAGTGCACTGTGTTTAAAATTCAATGAAAATTATGGGGGATTGGTGTCCAAAGTGGTGAATTATTTGGACACCCAAGTTTTGAGAGAGAGAGCGTAGATTATTGAGAAGTGTTTTTATTGGTTTTCTAGTTTGTGTATCAGGCCTACAAAAAAAATTCTGTCTGCCTGGGACCTTCAAAAGAAGTGGGCAAAATGTTCTGTCAAATATGTACATGAAGTGCACATCACAAGCACATTTAGCACAAAGTCCTTACAGCTGGCCCAGTATTTTGATACACTCTGGTGCAATCTGGGCCTGTATTTGAACCTTTTTGTATAAATTTAGGGTGTTTTTTTTGTTTATTTTTCCTTGATTTTGAAAATTTTCTGCAGTTGTCAATTTTTTTCTGGGACCTGCGGTCCCATGGTCCTGGGGATTTTGTAGGCCTGTTGTGTATAGTAATATAGGATGGAAGATTCTCAAAACATAATGGTTGTAATTGGACTTCAACATTATGCCCATTTCATGTTTTCAGCCCATTTTATAACTAGACCTCATATGACCTTTGACCTTGGTATGTGACCCTTGACCTCACTAACATATGGGTTCCCAAGGGGCATCTGTAGCCCAATTTCTGTAGCAATTGGACTTATTACACTTCTCAAGAGAAACTTCCTTTAAACTTTAACCTTATGAAAACAAAGGCAGACAAGCAGACAGCCACACAGGCATACAGAAGTGAGGACTGGACTGTTAAGTGCCTCCTCTGCAATCCAAATCCTGCAAATATTTTTTTTGTTTTGATCTGTATTGTCCATATAAATGAGACTTTAAAACACTGGTGTGGTGTTCACGTTTATTAACATTGGGTGAAACTAAGCCTTTCACATGCTGAAATCCTATTTCTCAAAACATAAATTATAAGGGTTGAATGTTCTTACCTCTATCAGTCCCAGAGTAGGATGCTAGACACCAGATGGGTCACTACTTCCCCATTTGCTCTCATTTGGCAATGATTTTCTGCATGAAAAGAACACACACATTCAAAATCATTACCTCAAGCATAACTAAAATTGTCTTGGTTTCTCTGCTTAATTGTGCCGCTATATTCATAGATCAGGGGTGCGATTGAGTTTGTGGAAAAATCCCAAATTTGGTTTTAAAAAACATCCTGAAAAATCAGTGTAAAATTGAGCTAAAATCTTAGAAACGGGCTGAATTAAATAAAGTTGTGGAACTTTTGAAATCCTGAATGAAAAATCCTGAATCACACCCCTGTAGAATATAATACCTCGGTGCTTTCATGTTTAACCTTATAGGTTGACTTTTTTGGTTTGAAAAGGAAACATAGTACATCCAGCCACTATCATCCTCATACATAAATACATATCTATGGCACTGAGTTTTGGAAAAATCCTTGTGGTCTACATGGTTTGCCCCCTAGCTTCCATGAAGTGCAATATGAAACTAACACACAACAATAACCTTCACTTGCAATGCTGTGTATAATCAACGTCAATTTTTGCCTTCAGCACAAAAGATCATTATATAAATGATATAGGTTTTTCTGATTTTTGAGTCACACAAGATACAGAGGTTTTGATTTAGTTTCTCTGACATAATCATCCATATCACAAAAATTGCAGCCAGAAGAAAACTGCCTCTTTTTTTAGAGGAGGTGGTCCATTTTCATATTTTCTACTTTTCATGAATTGTTCAAGTAATTTGGAAAAAAGCAAAAATGTTATCATAATGCCATAGTGTGGTTCAACTACATTTGCGGGGAGAGCAATCGGACTGGCCGCATGCAATACGAATTGGAACACTACGCAATAGTTTGATCAGATTCAATTCTGTCTAAACAAACCAATGGTCTTGCATGATGTGATGCATTGGTATTATACTATGCATCTATTCCAGTTTTCAATACGAGCTCTCCCGGCAATGGCAACCGTGCAAGGGCAACCTGGGGGACCTTGCTGTTATGCCGATAACAGAAACTTACTCTGTGCCTAAATTTTACTCGAGTTATGAGAAAAAAATATGAGGTTTCTTCTAATACCAAAACCTCTATTTCTGTGAGGTGATGCGGAGAGAGAAAGCTCATACAAAGGTTAACCATATTGTTGACAGACAATGGCCAATTTTCCACCACATCTCCAGCTATTGCTATGCAAACTGATCAAATAAGACAGCACATGACCAATTTATCAATCCAGTAGAACAAAGTTTGCATACCAAAAGACAAGCATTTTTTGGTTGTATTGTAGTTTTAAACATACACCAGTTTATGAATTCGAACCCTTCACGGAATAAAGCAACCAGGTTTTATTCCGTTAAGGTTCCGAATTCATAAGTGCGTCAGAAAAAAATTGTGTCAAGGGTTAAGGGTTAGCGTAAACTCCCCCAGTAAATTTCCCAACACAGTTTTTTAAAACCCATGTGCTTACCTTCATGACCGATCGTCTAAGCTTCTTCCAATAAATCTTCCAATTCTGCAAACATCTTTCCGACAAACTTATTCCATTCTTCATCGTCTGGTTCTTGCATCGTCTGGCGAACTCTCTTCCGCCTCCTCCTCCGCTCTTTCCTCCTCCTCATCTTTGCCAATCCTTCACTGTGTCTGATTTTGAAGTGCCCATACTTTCTTTGGGTATTCTGCCATGGTGTCGGTGTATATTTGTGCTATAATTTCAGAGACTTTCTCTTTGTACCTCATGTAGCTGTTGAATAGAAGTAATTGGATGGGAAGCAAATTGAATGTAAAGCGACTCACACTTCTCATTTGTTTGTAATTAATTTGTTTGGATTTAAAAGGTGAGATTTTCACTGTTTATTGGAATTCTAGATAAATTATACTTGTGAATGGCGTACTAGAATTGGTGTATTTGAAAGATTTTTATAAGCATATTGCTCTTAGAGTGGGGGACAAGACGTTCGTCCAAACATCAACGTTCAATGTCCCACTACATCCAGTTTTCGACTCTTGGTAGTAGTATGGACCCCCTAGTTAGTGTGTCAAAGTGTGTGTCCCTGTCAATAGGTCCAATTTAAGTTTGCAGAGGGTCAAACTTTTTAAATTACTCCAATCATGTTGAAATGTATGGCCATATTGCCCGTCAATTCATACGGAATCAAAAATGTATAGTTTGTCCCACCTATGACCATTGGTTTTAGAGTTATTGGGTAAAAATGGCTAAAATGTGCAAAAAAGGTCAATTTTTCCATTGTACAGGGGTTAAAAGCAGAAATTGCCCCAATTATGCTAAAATGAAAACAAATGTTCATCTAGCTTAATGTGTCAAATCAGGAATTGTTTGTAGCATCTTGCAATGTATAATTATTATGTTTGTGAAAAATAGTCATTAGGCCACACTCTACAATTAAATCCAATTGGTATTGACCTTCTTTGACCTTTATCTCGTAAGTAAACATTAACATAATCAAAACTATAACTTTTTTGGGAGTCCTCATACCACACAAGTATTTGCAAGCTTTAATATAACTCAGAGTACTTTCAATGTTGACCCCTGATACAAATTGAGTTGACCTTTCACCATTTTAGGCATTTTTTGCTGGGTCGAGACCATCCAGTATGAGCAAATCCGTGTAACTGACTGACTCCGTGCCGTTATTAAAGTTGTTGCCTATGCCGATCATTTTACGTCTTGACCAATTTCAAGAAACACCTTATTAGTCCGCCTACCTCTTGAAAAGCTTACAGCTGGTCGGGCCGTGCGTGATCGCGCAAGGAAAGGATTGTTTACGGCTACTATAATCATTTTAACTATTATAAAACAATACAAGATAGCTCTTCAAATTACAATTACAAACCCTCAGTCCAAGCACCAATTGTGAATTTTAGAACAAAGTATTAAAGTTCTAATTATAGTCGTCTGGCCATCAGAAATTGTGTCAGTTGGGCGTCATATGGGTATCATTATTTTAGCAAACTGTCAATGCTGGCTCGATTCGGTCCCAAAACCAGTTCGGCCCATGCGAATCGGACTCAATATCAATTCGGTCCCAGTCAGTATTGGCTCACAGGAATTGGGCCCACGTATTCGGTCGCCATTGGAAAACGCGTGTTAACAATAACGTCCTAACTTTATTATGAATCATGATCATACTTACGATGAGCATCAAGAATGCTGTGGCTTACTCCAGAGGTGTGGTGTGAGTTGGGCAATGAAGTGAAACCACGTATAGGTACAAGCAACCACTTATATGTACAAGCAACCAATGGCATGCTAAGTGAACTTCCCATATCCTAACCTCCCTTAACTGGGCTATTCCCTGTCAACACTCGAGATGGTGCACCGCAGCATGTCATGGTTTTTTTTCTTTTTTTGGTGTGAGGATAGATATTGATGAGAAATGACAATCCTGAAATTTTGAGCTTCATACCACCTTCCGTTTTTCCCGCAGTACCATCTCAGACTTTAGGGGGGTTTAACCATCAAACATGCTGTGTGATGCAAAGACAATTTGAGAGGGCCATAAACTTGTAATGGAAACCCTTCCCAACTCTGAAAATCATTATCTGGGTAATTTTTTTTAGTGTAGAAATTCAATCTGGCATCAAAATGGTGATAGCTTCCTTTACTTTTAAAGTTATTTGGGTGTAGAAATGGAAATTCGCTTCATGGGGGAACAAGTTTGGGGGGGTCCGAACTCTGTAACAATATTGAAAAATCCTAATTTTGCAATTGACATGTATTGGCCCCTGAAAATCAATGTTGACATATTACATCACCCCTCTCCTTCAATATGTTGAAGATACATCATCAAGAACTATTCTTGAAGGAATCAGCTTGGTGTCTCGATGTCTTGATTGTTTCTGGCACAAGATACTTTTGCTGATCTCCCATAGAATGTATGGTATCTACGCTGGCATGTACAATGACCCTCTGGTACACGTATAACTTTGTGTGGTAACTTTGCATTGTGTCTTTTGTTGTGAAAAATACAGACAAGCTAGTTTTCATGGAAAGTTGTTTAATGATATAACTTCAACATATCTGAAGCAGAGGGGCGTGTCGAATGTCAACATTGGTTTTCAGGGGGGTTCAAAATGTGTCAAAAAAAGTACATTACCATTTCAAGGGGCTGTACCCTACTTATTACTTTTCTAATGTTTTCATAATTGTATTGGTTAATTTGGGGTGTAAGGTCTCGATGTACCTCTGAATGACCAAAAGATGGACAATAAAAAGTTTCAAAAATTAAAAATATTACCCCCCAGATTTGGTCCGAACTGAACAAAGGCGCATATTTAGGCCTCATGAACTCTAAAAGTAACACGCTATGAACTTCCTGATGCTCTTAATCTACACCATATATTTACCCATAGATAGTGATTTTCTTGGAGGGCTCCATTACCTAATCTGTGACCCTCTCAAATAGTCCGTTCACATTGGTGGCACT
>JAMKCH010051148.1:0-36448 GCA_023653785.1 Ophioderma brevispina
TCAAATATTTGCATGTTAGTGCACATCGAAGCAACCCGTATTCTGTAAAAAGGAAAACATCAATTTTGATACACATCGATCGTACTGTTTTTCTCAATGTTTTAAAAAACAAAAAACATGGACTGAACAAGAGGGACTTTGCAGCTGATTTTGGAGGATATTTAAGGGTACAAACATGCAAAAATAATGATGTGTGATGAACGGGGGGAAGGCCCGGTGGGGGTCGCTTGCGATGCCCGGGAGCAGGCCTGCCCTCGGGGAAAAACAGGCGTTTACTCATGAAAATCAATGAATGAACCGCTAATTAATAGGTTTTAGCATTTTGTTTACTAAAATCAAAGTTGTGGAAATTAATATATAAACTTGTATTTTAGAGTAAAAATCAGAATTAAGGTGGTTTATGTGAGTTATAATGATTATTTCTTCAGATATCATTCACTATTGCTTTAACTAACACAAAAAGCTAAAAGAAATGTCTTTAATTCTTTAGCATATCTATAAACTATATTATGACAGGTATTTTATTAAAAGTGAAACATGGAGATTTTCTGAGGATACAAAGCACAGGAGAAAAAAGTAGAAGAAAACTAAGTTTAAACTTGGTCTGTTGTCCCAATCGGCTTGGATTTTTTATTGTACAAACAGAAATGCATGTATATCACCTTCATTACAGGCGGTGACGGCCAAGCCTCATTCGTTACAGCAGCAACCTCACAAAATGTCAAAGATAATGACAGCAATAATGAGTGCCAAAAACACACACCAATGGGTGCTTTTGATGTGGGTCGTCATGGGTGTTCCCGTACCCACATAAGACCTGTCCTTTTTATTATTATCAAAAAAATTAGAAATAAACCATTCAGTGGAGTTGAGTCTTCAACTCCAAAGGCTTTGGGAATGAAGACAATATTTATTGAATGTAACATATAAAAAATTCTGGATTTTTCGTCAATATTCGATTTTTACGTGTTTATTATTAAAACAAATGGCGACGTCTGAATTTGGATTTTCTTGGCAGCCCTCCCTGTTCATACATAGAGAAAGGCCTTTTCAGCTATTTCGCTTCAATAAATTCCATCATCCATAAGCATTCTGGAAATCTCCTTGAGTCTCTTAAAGTTGGTTGTTCTGCAAATATACCTAGATGTTCAAGTCTGGCACAAAACATGGAAAATGAACATTGTACTTCATTTCTCAATAGCTACCTAATTAAAAAGCTTGTGAATACATACCTTCATATAACCTGGGTAGTCTATGCTTAGAAAATCCAGAGGCAAATCCAGTGTCCGTATATCAAGAAATCAGGCCATTTGGAATAGGCCCAGCGAATTCTCTCTCTGAAGTAGCCACATTAACTCTCCCACACCCTTAAAAAAAGTGATCGATAAGTTGAATTAAGTCATCTGATGTCATTGGTGTAATTGTGTTTATGTTGCCTGTGCTAAGCTGTCAGCCAGGGATGGTGGCCAAAACATCTTTCAATATAGCATTTCACCAAAACTAATTAAAATAGATCACGCAATACAGACACAAACAAAAAACGATGTAGGCGGATTTTTATGGGTCGGTCATGCATGGGGTTGAATGACCCACATACAACCTTGTCCTCTTCCATTATTACATACAAAAAAAATCAGAAAATTAACCCTGACAGCTTGAGTTGATTCCCAGCTCAACGGTTTGGGATTAAGAGAATATTTTAGACAACATAAAAAAAATTTTAAAAAATGTTTGTCAAGTCGGCTTTTTTATGTGTTAAACCAATGGTTGCCAGTTGAAAATTGGATTTCTTGGACACCCCCCCCCCCCCCCGGCAGCAAACCTTTCATAGACTCCAGATTATGCTACAACAAACAGATCGTTAATACTTGAAGCAGACAGAAACAGCAGAAAATGCTCTTTCAACTAAACAGATCCAACATTAATTTTTGATATTTGCAGTGAAATGTTAAACAAGGCGAACTTGTATTACACGATACCGTAAAATATGTCCCCGAGCCGAATGTCACGATTCACTACATGCCTAAATGCAACTACACAACCCCACCCCTCCGACACAACCTGCAGCACACCACTCATCCCCAACCACCCTACAAAACCCAACAACCCGCAACACCCCAACCCAAAACCCCGCAACACCCACCCCCTCCCAAACACGTCGGCAACACCAACCCCACCCCTCCTTAAACACGCCTCAAGACCCAACCCCCCTGCAAACCCCCCACCCCAATACCCCCTTAACAAGCCTCCCCTTCCCCAAAACACCCACGCAAAACATGCCACTCCCATCCACAAAAACAAGCATACACCAAACCACCTCAAAAACAACACCATCACACGCCCCAAAAACTACCACCCAAAAACAACCACTCACAGCCACTCCCCAGCACCCCACACCCCCACCTTCTAACACCATACACCACCCCACACCAAAACCTCTCAACACACTGCAACACAACACACCCCTGATAAAACCCGTACCAACACCCACACCTCCCAAACACTCCGCATGTACTAACCCATCCCCAACACCCCCATCCCTCCCCTATGACATGGTAGTCTCATGTAGCGAAGGAATATTGCCTATCCAATGGCCGTTTCAGAGAGTTAAAGGCAATTACGCATATTTAAATTAGCTCATTGCATACCTAAGGCGATATATCACAGACTTTCCAAATTGCAAAAGATTGACCGTGAAGCTTTCATGCAGAGCAGGAATTTTGAGTATCCAATGTACAGTGTCATAAAGATAGCAAAGACGGATTTTTGCATATAATTAGCTCATTGGCATAATAAATGTGCCCAAAATATGTCCAATCTAATCAGGTCGAGAAAACGAACTATTCAGCCCACTTTCTTCCACCAAGGTACATCTTATTACCCTTACGGAACTCTAGAAAAACTTGTACATAGGCCTTGCAGGAAATGTTCTAAATTATGCAAATTTAGATACTTAATTAAATATTTTATGCCACAATCTAAGCAGGTCGAGAACTCAGGGTCTTTCACCAAGTTACATCATTGTTTTGCCCCTTAGGAACTCCAGATAAAAAAAAAAAGATCATAGACAACAAGGGTTAACATTTTTGTCACAGAACGGACGGGATGAACGAACGGACGGACAGACTGACGGTGCTCATTTTATAAGTCCCCCGTTCCGAAACTCGTTCGGCGGGGACAAAAATACATCGGGAGTGTCGTCTGCTGTCGCGGGTTGGTGAATGGGGCCCCAAGGTCATATGGGCACCAATGGGTCACATGAGGTCCTCAATTATGTACCCTACCCACCCCTCCGTTCCACCATTACTCTTGTAAGCCCTTACAAACTCATACGGAATGCAATATATAAGGGTTAACATTTTCGACATGCACACAGACATGCGACCAGAGTAATCCCTATGTGCTTCTGCATTCTTGAGACGACACAAAACTACCCAAAACAGGCAATTGGCTGCCTAAAGTTTTTTTTTTTTTTTGTTAAGTGGCCTTATGAAACTGACCAAAGAATAGAAATAAAGGAACACTATCATCAGAGAGAAACAAAATCCACAAGCCGCCATTCTTAGTGATACAGTTGTAAGACATTACATTAGGGTGGATCCATCCAGAGGTTGAAGTAGCTTAGAAGTCCATGGTCCAGCTGTAATGGCAATACTCTTGCCTCTGTATTTGCCTTGTTTTGTAAATCACCGTAAACTATATTTCCTGGTTAGAATCTGCAAGAACCTTTTCTTCATCCGTAGGTAGGATTCCCCCTTAAGCACATTACTGGTTCTGTTAAAAAAATTAAGAGGGTTTGCTGTCCTTATTTGGTTGGTTTAGAGACTTCATGTGGATGTAAAGTTCTTCCCTCTCCCGATTTTAAGAAACGACTAGGCGGTAAGTAAGGCTATGGCAAACTGCATTTAGAAATCCTTGTGCTTAGATAAAATCAATTTGGAGCTAAATGTTCACTAATTTAAAGCAGTTTGCAAATTTCCCGTCCCACTTATAGCTCTGAACTCTGTATAGAGGTTGGACAGAGTATGTATAAAGGTTACATTTTCCGTACGAAGGAGAAAAAATATGACCTATTACTACTCAACATTAGAAGTAACACTAGACCTTGACCCTGGGAATTAGTGAGAATTATTTGTATTATGGAAAATGATTTACTGTGTCATTGTATACACAACAAATAAAACAAAACCTGAAAGCATTATTTTAGAGCTTTGTCCGCCCTCAATATACCAGCCAAGGAATCAATGCACCCACCGACACCAGCTCCAAATGGGCCGCTGGAAGATGTCTCTGCAATTGCTGTGGACTTCGGTCTTCATATGGTTTATTCAGAGCTTTTAGTACTTCCAACCTTTCTTTGGCTACTTGATTAAAGGACGGTCAACCACAAGTAAGCCCTGTTTGTCTAAACATGTAACTAAATCAATGTAAATATTTGAAAATTGATATTGTTAAAATTCCCCCAAAGAAAAAACTAGAAAACTGTGGTGGAGTATGAGTTATGAATTGGTATCAGTTTCCACTTTTATGGTGAGGTTACACAATCTGTGTACACCCATTCCATTGCATCTGGCCTTATGATTTGGATGCTATTACCATCAAGTGAGCAACAACACGTGCCCTTCATCAAAATGTCATGTGCACCCTTGATCCACCCTAATCACATGGCCATCATACAAGAACCCTTAATCTACATGAGTCACATTACATTACCCCTGAATCACCATGTACCCTATATGTACCCGTAATCGGCCTGGGAAATCCATACACGTAACGTAATCAACATGGCCACTATACACACACTCATAACCCCCTGGAAGTTTACGCATTCTGACAATGATTTGTGATTGGTTGGTTACTCAACTTGTTCATTTAGCTTTAGGTTACCAATTACACAGCTTTTCTAAAATATTCACTTCACTCTTTTGAGGGATACCATCATTTTCTAACACTGTTGTACCTGATTGTGTTCAATAAACGGTCTCCCTTTTTAACCAATCGCGGTAGTTCTCAGGGGGTTTAAACCAAATGATAAACCTGATACAAAAAAAAACAACAACATCATACTCATACATGAAGACCTATCCAACCTGGTGACACCACCAAGATCTTTTCTTGGGCTTTCTAATCCAGGTATGCCTAGGAACTGGGTGATTTCGTCTCTCATCTAACTTTTTCGTCCTGGATGTCTCATTCCATTTCTACATGTAGGTCTCCATTCCATATTAAATTTATCCACTCCCATAGTCTGTATTGGCAGTGGTGTGACCAGGTCCAAGGACCATTTCTTCTTCTGCGGGGTGATTCTCATCTCTCCATCTAACCTTTTGTCTTCCATGGATTGTAATCATTCCATTTCTAGGGTCTCTTCGTTATTAGATCTCCCATCAGTCTGTCTCGCCATGTGACCAGTCCAAGATCATTTCTTTTGCTTCATGCATGGATGATGTCTGTGACTTGAGTCTGGTTTCTGATCCACACATTTGTTTTCCTGTCACACTTGGTGATGCCAAGCACGTACCTTTGTTGGGCTACCTTCATTTTTTTCTCCATTTCCTGTGTCATTGACCAAGTTTCTTCACCATAGGTCATGGCAGGCAAAACACATTGGTTGAACACTTTTAGTTTCAGGCATAGCGGCATATTACTTCTCATAACCTCACTCAGTTTGCCAAAGGCACCCCATTTTGATCTTGTCCTTCACTTAATTTTATCGAAGTGGTTATGCTTCATATTGATGACCTACCCCAGACAGATGTATATCACCAACTTCCTCTAAATTAGCAGTTTGGTTGATGTAGATAGTCTTGGTGGTGTGACAATTGAACATATCGTCTTTGTTTTTCGCATGTTGATCTATAATCCCATCCCACCCTGTTGCTTTCACAGTTAAGATCCTGCATCATGGTTTCTAGTTCATTCGGGTCTTCAGAAAAGATAGCAATATCATCTGCAAACGGGAGATGACTTGGTTTTTCACCATTTATGTTGATACCTTTGTTGTCCCAATTTAGCTTGTGATTGATGGTGGCCCCCTTGTCTGACCCCTCTTTGAATATGAATTTCATATCTTTCTTTGTGGAGTTGAATGGTAGCAGTACCCTTGTTGTAAATATCCTTAATTATATTTAAATATGCTTGGTCAATGATGCCCTGGTCAACAAGCACTTGGAGCACAGCTGTAATCTCAAAGGCTGTCAAAGGCCTACTCATGATCAATGAAAGCTAAGCACAGGGGACATTGGTATTCACCCAATTCTTCTGATCAGCTGATTGATGACATGAAGGTAGTGGAAAAACCACTTCTAAATCTGGCCTGTTCTCTTGGTTGATTGAAATCTAGGGTGGTAGTGAGTCTGTTTGTGATGATCTTGGTGAAGATCTTATATATGTATGAAAAAAGACTGGTTTGTAGAACTTTGCCAAGGTTGGTGATGCTCACTTCTAACCTACATGCCACCATACATGCACCCTTAAAGGTGCAACAAGAGATTTTGAGTCGTCCATATATTGTGTCATTTGTAGTTATTTCATATAGATTAGACCCTCAATATAATTCTAACCTTGTATTTGGCTACAGAAATGCCTTGAAAGTGAAAACAAAAGTGCTTTTTATTTGCTCATATATAAAACATAGGCTGAATTTAGTATTTGCTCCTGTACGAAATTAGAAATTTCACATTTTTTGTTCCAAAGAAATATTTCTCAGCTTAGTCCTTTCAGGTGGGTTATTTTTGATGGAAATAGCTTTACATCAATGCAAAAATCAGAATTTTAAATATTTTTCGGGACCCCTGATATGTGAAATCTCTTATTGTACCTTTAATCTACCATGCAGCCCATAAATACTCTTAATCCACCTGGAAATTGTGCATGCACCCTTAATCCATATCACTCATGTACAGTACATGCACCTTATCCACCTAGACACCTACAGGCACCCTTAATCCACTTAGGCACCTACAGGCACCCTTAATCCACCTAGGCACCTACAGGCACCCTTAATCGACATAGCCGCTATATACATACACACACACTTAAAGGTGCAACGAGAGATTTTGAAGCACCCAAATATTGTGTCATAATAGTAATTCATATAGATTAGACAATGTCAAGAGATTGCTTACCTTGTATTCGCTACAGACATGTCTTAAAAGAGAGAAAACAGCGATTTTGATTTGCTTATATTTTCAATGTAAAACATAGGGGCTGAATTTCATATTGCTCCTATACAAAATTAGAAGAAATTTCAAAATGTTTGTACGAAAAATAAATATTTCTCAGCTTTATTCTTTCGCAGATAGATGGGGATTTTTGCTGGCAAAGCCCTTACATCAGGCCAAAATCAGTTATTTTGATTTTGTAGGGACACCTGATATGTGAAATCATCGTTGCACTTATCAAAATGACTAATCTTCAAGCATCCGTAACCCTCGGTCACTCTATATACACCGTTAATCCACATGACCTATCTTCAAGCATCCTTAACCCATACGGTCACTCTATATACCCTTTAATCCCATAGGACCTATCTTCAAGCATCCTTAACCCATACGGTCACTCTATATACCCTTTAATCCACCTGGATACCATAGATTGCATACGCCCCCCCCCCCCACAATTACAAGCACCCTTCAGCCATATGACCAACCAACACGCAGTCTTATTCCACCAGATCCTAAATGCATCCTTAATCCACATGGCCACCCTTACATGCCACAGCTTTGTTCCTGCTGAGAGGTCTTTCTCAAGAACTTGGGATGCAACACATTCATCCAACAACAATCTGTAATATGTATCGCCAGGTTGAAGGGTTCGTTAGTAAAATATTTTAAAAAGCATTTGATATAAGAGAATTGGAAAGAAATAGGAATTCGGTACCTCTTGAATCAGTAAAACACCGCAGGAACTTTAAGTGGGGGGGGAACAAGATTAAATTTTCCCCAATGAAGGTAAATAAACGTTCAAAAGTGACAGGAGGGGTGGTCACAAAACAATGGGCAGGAAAAACCTCATATCTTAATTTGAAAGGTCAAAATGCACACTATGAGCATCTTCGGTAACATGGACAAACCAACCTTATTGTCCAGTGTTGGTCAAATCAAGTTAGTGGAAATGTGTTGTTTAAAGAAGTACATAAGCTCTATTGAAGTATTGTGCGATACTTGCAAAATTGACAATATGGCCAAACAGGTCGTTTTGCCAGTGTTAACGAAAATGCACATATAGGTTTTGCTCTTAGAAGGTCCAAATGCACATATGAGTTTTTCCTGCCCAATGATGAGATTTTTGAGGATATAAAATATCTCTCATCACAAAAAAGTTGCACTTGATGGTTTGTAGACCCACCTATCCGACCGAGAACGTTTCGAAGGTTTATTGGACAACAAGAGGAATGAAACCGCAAACATTGTTTGGAACTTGCCTGCTATTCTACTCGTCCCTAGAAAAAACCATTGCTTTGAAATTTCTGTCGTGCATGACGGAATTACTAATCATCATCTTATTACATAGAGACAATGTATTCGGCTATTCACTGCAGGTGTGTCTAATACATTGGCAGGATTTGACCCCTCCTCAATTACATTTGAGATGTTGTGAATCCCAGCAAGATGAATGGATAATTGCAATCCACATTGCAATTATTTAACAAAGTATGTACTTAAAAAGGTGCTACTGCTTTCTTGCTCCAGGCTTCTCCAAGAATCATTAGACTTCTGGAATCATTTCCAGCATAGTGGAGATCGGGCCTGAGCATAGCGGTACATGAGGGATGGACCGTGACAACTGCCACGCGAGTGAGGTGAAGGGAACTATAGAGATAAAAAGAAAGTCTACAGAGCCACATTAGTTTCATATTAATAAATGTTTTAAACCATTATGTGAGGCAATCAAGTAAATTGAGTGCAGATGTACTAAATAGGTTGTTTCGTCATTTTGAAGAGTCGCCGTTCAAAATAGCAATCTGTATGTCCTATTTAAGAAAGCTAAAAAATACACTCTTCAAGAAATACCAAACCACTAAAAAATCAATTGATTTAAGACAAAAGTTGCTGTGATCCACATCAACATATGGGTCCTACTAAGTCACACTAATCTAGACAAAAAAGATAAGGCAGCTATTTTTATAGCAGATATGAGTATCCACAAATAGCTGCCTCATGGGTTTTGTTTTCAATCTAAGGCTATATCAGGATATTACCACCTACAGACTACTTTGTCTCGTCTGAAAGTATGAAATAGTGATGGCGCGCGTACACCGGTGGCTCCTTTCAGTTGCAGTGTGCTTATGCTTTACATACGGCATGTGCTGAAAGTGTTCACTGTACACGCGGCGTTACTTCATACTTCGAGATGGACAGGGTATATAGCCACATGCCCGAATGTAAATACAAACCTATCTACACCCTCTAGAAGATCTTTGCTTCATCCTAACCCTAATTAACTACCTGAGGTCTACTGGCCAAATTAATTGATTATGACACATAGCAATCAGCAACTACTACTAAAGCTCAATTGTTCTACAGATATATAGAAAGCCTATTGAATGGTTACTCAAGGTTATGTCATGCTATATCATGTAAGAGCAAATTAGATAGTAAAGGAGCTGTTTGATTTTCGATTCATGTTCTGTACTTGATATCGGAGCCTGACGCTTGTATACGCTGACCACCCATTACCGTGGGAAACAAATTGCGTTTTTATGCTAGACGTGATAACGTATAGTGCAACGCCCTATTACTGTGCTTAATATTGATGGTTAACCATTAAAAACGGCAGTATAGCCAAACAGGTCGTTTTGTTCAGTGTTAAAAAGAAAATGCACATATAAGTTTTGCTCTTAGAGGTCAAATGCACATATTGAGGTTTTTCCTGCCAATGAATGATATTTTTTTGAGGATTAAATTTCTCCTCATCACAATTGCACTTTCTTGGTTTTGTAGACCACCTACCTACCGACCGAGAACGTTTCGAGGTTTAGTGCAACACAAGCATGAAGAAACCGCCAACCTTGTTTTGAATGAACTTGCTGCTATTTCTAATCGTCCCTATAGAAAACCATGCTTTGAATTTTCTGTCGTGCATGACGGAAATTACTAATCATCATCTTATTCATAGAGAACAATGTATTCGGCATTCACTTCATGTGTGATCTAATACATTTGGCAGGATTTGACCCCTCATTCTTTTTGAGATGTTGTGAAATCCCAATCAAATGAATGAATAATTGCCATCACATTTGCAATGTTATTGTAAAAGTAATTTACTTAAAATTAAAAGGTTGCAACAACTGCTTGTCTTGCTCCAGTCTTCTCCAAGAAGCATAGACTTCCTGGCAATCATTTCCAGCATAGTGGAATCGGCATGAGCATAGCGTATCATGCGGATGGACCGTGAGGAACTGCCACGGTGAGGTGAAGGAATATAGAGACTCAAAAGAAAGTATAAAACCAGTTCCAACTTATTTTTCACCCTTAAATATAACTTTTTACATTCTTTTCATTACCCTCACTCAATTGAGTCAGAATGTTACTACAATAAGTGTTTCGTCATTTTTGAAGAGTCGCCATTAAAAATATCAAAAATCTGTAAATTTTAATAAAATAACAAAACAACATAAAAAAAATAAAAAAAATAAAAAAAATAAAAAAAATAAAAAAAATAATCAAATTTGAATTTTCAGGACACATTTTGCTTTGATCACATCACATATGGGTCCTACTATAGTCCATAATTGCGAATAAATGACCTATAAGGCAGCTATTTTATATTAGCAATAATATGAGTATCCCCAAATAGCTGCCCTATGGGTTTTATTAATTTTTTCTATCTAATTCTCTCATCCCCCATATCAGGCTATTACCCACCTTACCTACATCCTGTTTTCTCGTTCTTACTTCTCCCCGTACTTTCTTTCTCATGCATTCCACCACTTTGGCTCCTTTCAGCAGTTGCCGTGTGCTTATGCTTACCCCGCATGTGCTGAAAGTGTGTCATTCAAACAATTCCTACACCATTTTCCCTTCTTCTCTACTTCAATCCTTCTCTTCTTTCCCTCTTCTCTCCCCACTGGACCCGCCTGTTCCACCATCCCCCCTCTCCCCCCCCACACCTCCATCAGAATCTTTGCTTCATCCTAACCCTAATTAACACCTGAGGTCTACTGGCCAAGTTAATAATTGATTATTGAACCATTAGCCAATCAGCAACATACTACTAAAGCTCAAGTGTTTTCTTCCTACAGATAGATAGCGAAGCCTATTTTATATTGGTTTTTACCTCAAGGTTATGTCATGGCTATATCATGTAATGAAGGCCAATCAGAGATACTAAGGAGCTTGTCTGATTTTTCTACTATCATGTTCTGTACTTGATATCGGAGCCTGACACTTGTTATAATAAACCTGACCAACATTACCGTGGGAAACAAATTTGGCGTTTCATTTTTTATTCTATGACCCCTTTATCCATGCATAGTGCAAAACGCCCTATTTACTCTGTGCTTTAATATTGATGGTTAACCCATTAAAACGGCAGTTATTTTTTTTTTTTTTGTCAGTATCCTTGGAAAATCCTTTGATTGGAACCTACAAATCATGAGACCATTTTCGAAAACTATTTGGCCCTTCCTTTTACTAATCACAATTTACTCCTCCTCAATGTCCTGTCCCTTGTTACCTTCCTTTAATTGTCCCAAAGACGATCGGAACAAGCAACCTTTAAACACGGCGGTTCTCGAACCACACTTCTGCCATTCTTTCTCTCTTAATTTTTAATACAAACCTCAGCCCAAAACACCCCATAGTGCAACTGTTGTGCGAGTCCGGGTGTCCCGAACAGTTGGTGGTAACAACAGCAGATAAACCTTCCAATTTCTTGTATATAGTTTTACTTCCCCCACTATTTCATTTTTTGACACCACCCTAGGGGGGGTGGTGCGAGGGGAGGGGGTGCACAGGAGTTTGGGGGTTTCCAGTGTGTGGGGGAGGATTGTAGTGGGGTATAGTGCGGTGGGTGGGGTCAAGCTTGAATTTTTCCACCTCCCCACGACATAATCAGAGATGTTTAGGAGTAGCAGCAACCCCCCCTGGTTTTTTGCATTTTATATTATTCTTTACTTCCTTTCCTGGCTCCTTTCCTTTTACCTCAACCAACATCCATTTTTTCACACCCCCCTTTTCCATTGGGGAGAATTATCATGAGAAGTCCATCAACAAGAGCAATCACTAAGATTGGTTTCGGAGTAGCACCCCCAGGTTTGCAATTTGAGTATTCTATCCCTCTCACTCTTTCATTTGACACACCCTAGGGGTCACACATTTTCCATTGTGGAGATAATTATCTTAAAAGTCCCCGCCACATGAGCACAAGTAGAGACGTTTATGATAAAGCAACCCCCGAGTTTGGGCTTTATAGTATTCTATACTTCTCACTCTTTCATTTGAATACCAACCATAGAGGTCACAACATCTACCCGTTTGGGAAGATTTAATCTGAAATGTCCCAACATAATCACAATAGTGGTTTAGGAGTAGCCACCAGGGTTTGCATTATTGTATTCTTTATTTCCCTGCTCTTTATCATTTGACAACCACCCATGGGTCGAAAACAACATTTATCCATTTGTAGAGATATTAATCTGAAAAAGTCATGCAAAATCCCTTAAAATTCACTAAATTTAGTAAAAATGAATTTATTCATTTGGGGCAACAACTATTTTTTGAAAAAAATCATGTGGACCACATTTTAACATTTGAGTTGCCTACGGGTCCAGAACGGTGAAATGCACATTTTGCGTATTTTCACTTTTTCCAGGTACATGTAAAAGATCTGGCAACCCAAATACTGACCCGAACTAGAAAAACTATTTCAATGAAAACGTGGGCACTGATCTAGCTATATTATATTGATGTTAATACCTTTGTTGTGGTGTACTCCCTACTCCCTATTTGATAAGTCTTCTTGTGTTGTACACCTGTTTTGCTACAACACACCCCAAATCACACACAACAAAAGCCATATATGCCAATAAAACACATGCTAACCTAATTTATTGTGTTAAACAACTCCTGAAATCAAATTCTTTTTGAAGGTGTTTTTTTTAATTTTTAACTTGTATACAAACCTTGTGGGAAAATTTGGTTGCAATGGAACCAAGCATTTAGCATTAAAGTTGCAATTTTAAAATATCAAAGAATGCCCCTTTAAACGTGGCCGACATGCATTTTGACCACAATTATGATTCACACAAAAGATGTTACCATAAGTAGGTCTCATGTGCGAAGGACATTTGCAATATCCAATGTACCATTTCCGTGGATAAACAACAAAGCAATTATGCATATTTTAATTGATCACTTGTATCAAAAACATTTCCCATTCAAATCGGCCCACATGCACTTTGACCCAATTATGATTCACCAAAAGATGCCATGGCATAAGTATTCTTTCAATGCAGCGAAGGAATTTTGCCTATCCGATTACGGTTTCAGAGATACAATAATTACTCATATATTAATTAGCTCATTTGCATACCTAGCCCGCCTGTATCACACACGTTCAAATTGCAAAAAAAGACTGCGCACCGATAGGCTTTTCATGCCGTGAAGAATTTTCCGTTCAATGTACCGTATTTCAAAAGTATAGCAATTACGCTGGTTTTATGCATATTAATAGCTCATTTGCATACTTAATTTTCCCAAAACGCCCGAAATCTCACTCGTTCGAGAACTCTCCAGCCCGCTCCCATCCACCAAGTTACATCATCATACGCCTTGTTACGAATCCAGAAAACTGTACACAAGCCTTGCGTTGCAGGAAAATTTTCGTTAATTATGTAAATTAAATCCTCATTTGCATATTTTATTACGCCCAAAATTAATCGGGCAGGTCGAAACTTGTGGACCCGCTTCTTTCACCACGTTACAATTCATCATAGCCCTTACGGAACTCGAGATAAATATACACAAGCCCGTGAACACGGACGTCATGCAGACAGACAGCATGACCGACAGACAGCACACAAAAGTTCATGCAAGACAAAGGAGGTACACGACATCATGGGGATTAGGAGCACAAAAGCCACATTTTAAAAAGGGTTTAACAAAAAGGACAATTCACCATCGCTTTTTTGGCCATTTTTTTGTTATTTGGCCACGCAAAATAATCTTTAACAACCCACAGATTCTTACAACTCAAGCCTTAACTCGTACTCACTTCCTTTGAAATGGGGTTTTTACAGTTTTATGCTTTGCATAATTTCATTGCAATTTTGAAGAATTGGAATACCATGTATTAACTTAATTCCAATGGGTATACTTCAGAGAGAGATAAAAAAAGAAAAGATTCTTTTTCGTGTAGTGGACCAACCTTATTAAGTTGTGCTCTAAATGTTCACTTGTCTTGGGACAAAATTGCAACATTTTTAAGTATTGATTGTAAAAAAATACATTGGTCCTTGGACCGCTGTGTCGCCTGCCGTCGCGTTTGTAATGATGGTCCTCCTATGACCTTTGACTTGGCATATGACCCTTGACCACATCAACAAATGAAGGAATCCCATGTTGCCACTATGACTCAATTTTTGGTTCCAATTGAACTTCAACTTCAACTTTTCAATTTAGGTCATTTTACATTTTCAGCCAATCTTACAACTTGACCTCCACGTGACCTTTTACTTTTGTATGTGACCTGTGACCTCATCTACATATGAGGGATCCCAAATTGCATCTATGACTTCGGTTTGGGTTTAAAAATCCAACGACTAAATATAACCCAGACCCGAAGATTCCTCCTGAAAACGGCGTACCAAATCGAGGTGCCAAAGTAGTATAATGAGCATATACGCCTTCATTAGCAATATTTGGGGCACCACCAGTTTTGGTTTTACGTATCGTCGTCTTGGAAAATCCTTAATGCATATTTTGAGACGCGGTATTTACGTTCACAACACTCAGCGAGTTAAACACACAATAACAACTGATGCCAGATGCTATCAACTCGGACTCAAATTCGGCTTTTTCCCTAAGCAAAATTAACGGGGGTCATTCGGGATACTTTTTGTGCATTAGGAATCAGGAATCTTTTTAGATGCAATGTTTTCTTCTTTCTCGATTGGGTTTCGTAAATATTGCAGAAAAATCGGCCGATCAGACAATGGAACACTGGGGAAATGGAACCAATGATACATTAACGCGTGACGCCAGATTTTTTATACATAAATGCGTCGTGCTTGCGCCTCAACATGACCGACAACTCTCGTTCTTACGCAGCAAACCACCCACCGGCGCGGTCTGTGTGTGAGGAAATCGGTTACGGGCTTGGGCTATTCACAATACAACGCGATTCCCCTCGTTGTTATTATTTATTCCAGCTCTATGGTTTAACTCCATCGAAGTATGCAGCTATTACAGGCAATGTTAACCTGTTTCACAACAGACATTAACAGACATCAATTCAACAACAACTACAGTGGACCAAGTGATCCCTATGTATGTGTCTTCCTGCCTTAAGGCCATGCACACAACAAAGTGTATGAATAATAATAATGTAACTGACTTTGAACGTTCTGTTTGTAAATGGCCCATCGAAAGTTCTTATTTGATGAGAAATTAGAGCGCAGTTCAAAAATGACATAATGGTCATAATTAACATTGTCGTCAAACTTTTTGAAGTTTCAGTAGTGAATATTTTCTAAGTCCTCACCCCAGCTATTGCTCCCCATTTCATCAGGTACTACATGAACGTGTTGCAATGCCAGGTGCAATCTAGCTCATCCTTTTTTCAGCTATAGCTACAATTCATACGGTCGTAAAGTGTGTCCGGTTTTACAACTGTTAACATTTCCCCTATAGTCCCACTGTAGGATAATTTTTAGAACATTCAGGTAGAAAAATTAATAGTTCTTAATTTATATCTTTACCAATAAGGATCAACATTGAACAAAAGTGTCCAGAAAGTTGTTTACAAAATGCCGTTTGATCAGCTTGAAATTTTTGATGCACAATAGCACTTTACCACATCATAATGGAGATCAACAGAAGGCCTTAACTCTGAATTATATTTTTTGTTTAGTTTGGACCAGAGGTTGTTTTGTTTGAACCAATACCATAATGCATTGCAATGTGCCTCTACCTCTTATGAAAACAAATTATTTACTGGTAGGCAAAAGAAGCATAACAAACACATCCACAAACTAGCTGGGAAACCAGAACAATTAAAATGCATGACTTACCTGCAGCATACAAAGGGTGGGAAATAAAGCCAAATAATGAAATTAGGAAAACAGAGCCTAATTTGGTAGCAAAATAAAAAGGTGCATTTTTGGTGATTGAGAACATGAATATTTTCTTGAGAAAAGTTTTTTTGGTTTTTTTTGGGCAAAATTGCAGTTGATTCTTGTAGTGCGATACCGAATTCTTATTAAACTAGAAATATGAATATGCAAGGCCAATAAGCTATTGAAAGCTGACATTCTTATGCATGAAGACATTTGTAACTACCTTTATCAGTGGTATTTAAAGGTCTCGGGAAATGCAAATAGAATTAATGTGGTTTGTGTCAAGTCTACAGGGAGGGACCAGAAAGCACTCAATATTTGGGTTGGTGATGACATCATTTGTGGTACCATTGATTTATCAGAGGTATAGAAATTCACACCCCCACACACACTGGTGTGAATTTATTCATGTAACTGACTGCTAATCATATTTCAACAAATGATAGCACTAGTAAGTGGGCCTGTTTATGCCAATGGAATGTCACCCCCACAAAAGATTTGGGAGGAGGATTATCATCTCATTTCCTGGGACCCCCTTTAAAAGGCAACTTCTTACCATCACGTCCATATACCATTTAAAAAGTGACAGGAGGAGATCTTTTTTAGGATACAAATTTTCTCTCAATTTCACTGGATCGGTTAACCACCTACCGCGAACCGGTTTCGAATGGTTTTTTATTGGACCAAAAACAGGTGCAAAGAAAACCGCAAACTTTGGTTTTGAACTTACCTGCTATCGTAACAAATCGTTCCCATAGAAAACCATGCTTGATGACTTTTTCTGTCTGCACAACAAAACTACTAATCATCATCTTATTACATAAGACGCGTTTTCGGCTTATTCACTCACTTTCAGGTGTGATCTAAGACACTGGTAAGATTCCATCTGTTAAAAAACCGGGTTCGAGAAAAACTTGGGGTGCGCTTCTCTTCACTGAATCCCTCGTCCCTTTAATGATTCCACATTTGAACCAACTAACACAAAATATCAAAGCACACAGTTTTTGACAACTGATTTTGGATTATTTAATTCCACTAACTAACACCCTGTGTAATTTTTAACACAAACAAAATTTAATTGCGGGCAAGATTTTTATACCCTATGACATCCAATGGATCCTTCTTCTTCTCCACTCCTCTTTCCTGTGGCTGGCGCCTATCTTATTTTTGTAGGCTTTTATATGGCAAGATACCCCACAATGGAAACAACAAACCCTTATTGAATTTGGGTCCTCAATTCACTGAAGTTGTCCCTTCTAAAGAAATCTTTGTCTTTTTTTTCTTATACACAAACAGCTGTCTTTAAAAAAAAAAAAAAAAAAAACATAACACTCCATCAAACATATGTTAAAGGGACATTTCGTGAGAAATCCACAGCTTGTCCCCTCAACTTAACCTAAAAACAGTCCGAGATTTTTATATCATCTGTAATATTAGTAATATCTTGTAACAATTGTAATCATGTGTACCTAATCAAATTCAGTCGTAGCTGGTAAACACAATTCACAATTTTGTATTTTTCTCTGTCCGTCAATGGACGAAATTATAGCATATTGGGCCTCATGGGACATGGAAATAAGCTTGGCTCATAACTGAAAACCGCAGATGGTGGGGGATAACTAAAAAGTTGGGATAAGCTTTCTTCAAGGATATCTTAGTGAACACTGACTAAAACACAAGGAGCTGAAAATGTGCTGGGAACACGAAATGGCACCTTTAAAAAAATGTGTGCACACAACCCAATCTGTCTGTGTGTGCAAGTAATAAACACAGGTTTTTAATCATAGGAACACCAGTCCTTTGGGACCCAATTTCACTCAATTACCCCTCAAAACTATTCCTTCTTTTGATCCTATGACTCGTAGCTCCACCAATAACTTGCACCATTTTTTATATCCAAATAATCGGAGCAACTTACAAATTTGACGCCCTGTACAAACTGAAATTGACCCTTTTTACTTGATTTTTGTCCTATCACTCTTAAAAACTGGGTATGGTGTAGATAGTACAAACTATAACTTTCTGAATCCTTGTGGTTAGACAAATACCTGTTGATACTTTTCAGCACGATATGAGTCATTAAACTTTGACGCCCTTTACCAAAACTATTGTCTTGGCCCCCTCTCCTTAAGGCACCATTTGTGGCCCTTAAGAAATTATGCTTTTCACAGGGGTCCCTGTCAGTCTGTCTACAATTTAAAATCACTCAAACCCTTTGTACGTGAGTGTGTTCAAAAAAAAAAATGTCTGCTACTCCGGGCCTATATTGGGGTATATTCTCTGATGCTCAGTCCTTGTAATTGTAGTAATACAATACCCTTTCAACTGTGGGAACAACTTGCAGGTAACCTCACCTGTTTCTAGAAGGCAGTGTCTTTTCGTCCTAGTTTAGCTGACGTGTAGGCAGTGGCTGAGCCTTCAATTCCTGCACCAATGAGCAGTCAAAGATCTTTTGGAAGCATGAAAAAAATGTCTGGAACTCCATTTTTCACATTTCAATTCTAAAAATTCAAAACAAACTGTAAGATCCAAAATAACAGTAATTAAAATCAACTTACGTAGGAGCAATACAACTTTAAAATTAGATAGCATATCAAGAAGAATTTCTGCTGAAACAAACAAAAATAAACAGCGTTTCCCCAGAATGTATGTGTTTGTCCATTCATTCCATCCCAAGAGAGTGGCAAAGTTCCCAAGCAAGTGCCAAAATTTCCCATTGGCAGGTCAAAGGTTGCCTTTTCCTTCTCGAATTCCCTCAACACATTTTTTTTTTTCTGATACATCTGCACCTCTGCCACCCCTGCAGGCTATTACTATTTAAGCGCTACTGCTCCAAACCCAATTATCATGTTTTTTCATAAGGTGACCCATCTGACCGCACCTATGAATGTAAAAACCTTAATGCATAGACCATGTTTTACATTCCATTAAGGTTTCCAATTCATTACGTGTGTCAGTGATTGCCTGCTATGGAGAGCAACACGGTTTCCCTCCAGCAACTTTTTACATGGCTGGGCGTGAAAACCCAACCCAAAGGGTTAGGCCCACCGCTGAGACGTTGGAGATTGGCGTCAGGAAAGGGCATCCGTTCAATCATAGTATTTTGCTCCAATAATCTCATGGCAGAAATGCTCTTTTAGGGGCCAAACCGCCAGAAGGTCGGTAGTGGGCCGCCACAGACCTACAAACTAGACAACTATACCTGCCATGTGCTAGATTATTGCCTCCCTTTGTAAAACCAGAGGTTTCCAAAATAAGTTAATAACCATTTCATGATTGTATACTAGAATAAAAAAAATGTCCTTACCCATCCTTTGCAGAGGGCCTGTAGTCACTCAGTAGGAGCTACCAACTTTCACCGACTGGTTTACATTAATTTAAGAAACAGATACACCTCTTTACACACAATGATTTGCCTGCTACTATATATGTTAATAATACTTAATAGTACCACAGCAAAGCATGTAACCGATGCTGGTATGAAAACCCCCAGTACCTTCACCAGGTATTAGCAAGTTATGTAACTGGTTGCAAAGGCTTGACCACCTTACAACAATAGACTCCTTCAAGTTTCACTCGCTCACAAACTTGTGGTCTTGTTTTTGGGGGTTGGTTTGCATGTTTCTGTCATTGGCTGCCTTGCCTCAATTAAACAGAGTTTTGGGAAAAATTATTTTCCTGTCATTAAAATACATTTTGCTATTTTTTTCTCTTTGACAAATATTTGCCTAGAAACCTATTGAAGCAGACCTATTGATGAGTTTCTAGCAAAATCCAGGATGAAGGTCATGTTTAGACTTTGGGGTTTTTTTTCCCAAAGTGCATAAAGCCCTATCTATTTCCATTCCAAAACTTAAACTCCACGAAACCAACCCAAAAATTTATCATGAGTGAAAAAGCTTGCCTAATTAATTTCAAGTCCCACAAATGGCCACAGAAAAATATGCTCATTTTACAAAAGATTGTTTGTAAAAAATTCCTAACTTTTTGCCCCGCCTTACTCACTAGGGAGGCCCATTTTCCCCACCTCCTTTCCCCGTTACCTCCAAGATGCCCGAGGAGAGGAACATAATAAGAAACCAGTGTTGAAACACGAACAAGGCATATGATGTTTGGTGTGCAAAAAAAGTCCGCAGTTTAATACTTTCAAACGAGCATGTTTTAATTTATTGTCTACCTTCTGCTGAAGGTGGAGACATCAAGACTGGTTTGGACTGAATTTTTTCAAAATGCTAAATTTAATTCAGACCATTGGGCAATTGTGAGGTTACTTACTCTGACCTGGACACTCCATAATTGGGGGGTAGGCAATGCGAGCGGTCAGGTGGCACTGGAGACGTTCAGACATTTTTTGAAATTTGAATCGAATAGGAAAAAATTTTGTATTGTGTCCCCACTCAATTGAATCCGGGCAGTCTCAACGGAATATAAACTGCATATTCGACGATGTGTGGGGCAGAATACTAAATTCTCCCCCAAATTATTACAACATTGTTTCTTACGTCTTTAGACTTAGGCAGAAATGTTTGTAATTCATATGAAGGGTGATCATTATTCTAGACTAAGAAATATCAATGTTGCCAAATGTTTTCATCAACTGGCAACAAGAAAAAAAAAACCCTATGTGAATCCTGAATGAAGATGAGTCCATGTGAGGAAATCTGAATTTTACCTAGCATGCTCTTCCTAGCCTAGGCTAGACTAGTTTAAATGCGTTTGTTCCGATTTATGCCTTTTGTGTGCTTTACTTGAATGAGAGCCTGGCACTCACATACGCCTCGAAAGGACCGTGGGCAACAAACTTGCAGTTTGCATGGCAGAAGCGCACTAATGCATATTGCAAAGCCCTATTCATACTGTGCTATAGTGATGGTCCATTAAAACTGCGTTTTTTTGTATATCTTGGGAATAAATGGATTTGAGGGCTCAAATTTCGAAGACAATGAGAAAAATTTGGCCTTTCATATCTGATATCAAAATCGATACACTTCTGGGTAAATCGTGGGGCCCAAAGACCGATCAAACACGCCCGTAAGTTACTACAGCCATTGTGATGATGTAGCTATACATCTGACTCCTAATTTCTTGGACAGTATTAGAACGTACGCAAATGCCCCCCCGCCGAAATGGCACCCCTCGTGTTGCATTGCATGTAGACGCAGTACACGCAACAATACCACGCGTTGTTATGTCCAAGAAATTATGCCCAGAGTATAGTTGCTGTAAGCCCAAAGTACCCGTGCATGTTATGTCCAAGGGTTATTACAACACTATACTTTAGTTATCCCAGGAGAAGCTATGAGTGCATCACACTACGTACAAGCATCCTCACAACCAAATTGCCTTCCTAGAGATGGGCCTGCCTGCATGCCTTTCACTGAGCTTGCTATCTCGTTCATGTCGCATAGCACGTCGTCCTAGAACGCTACGTACGGGGAGTGTACATTGAAAAGCCGGGGTGGGTGCGCAGCGGATCCGAATACGGAATAAGGCAAAATCAGATCAGTACAAAAACGCACGTTATTGCAAATCTTTACCTTTGACGTAGTCCTAAATTTATTATGAACGCACGTTGTTTCCTATGACTATTCTCCATTCATGTTTTAAATCTGATGATTGTGAAACGGTAGATTTCTTAACCGTTCAAAATCCCATTACAAACATCGCATCGACCCCAACTTAGCATGCTAGTTCAGTGGAGTCACCCCTGGATTGTTTCCCGGTTTATTTTCCTTTAGAATAGGCATGAGCCCCGCTTTTTTTCGCTGATTACCAAATAATTACAAACATAACACCAACCCTGAAGGGAGACGACTCTGTTTAGCTATTAACTATTGTTCAAAGATGTTTCGGTGCTTCTTTTAGGGTCAAACATTTCACGAGATTTAATTAAGCATCGGGCCCGTAACACGCGTTTTAGCGAGCTACCCAGTGGGCAATCAACGCTGGAATGGCGAAAAGACGTCGATAGTTTTAGAAATTTACACATCTATTTATTTCGAAAATGCAAATCGATTTGATGTCGTTTTCTTACAACTTCGATCAATTTGCATTTTCGACGTAATTTATAAAAACCGGGGGGGGGGGGGAATTGCCTGTTTTTTGACGTCCAACGGTTCGACGTCGCTCTAAACGCCTATGCCCGCTGGGTAGTAAGGGGATTATGGCACATTGGACCCCGTGTCTTAAGACTAGCCGCTCTGGCTACACATATCGAATCTGTCGTTGAGTAATATAATCCTCAACCACGACGAAAGGTAATTATTGCTCTTCCCGTGTTGTTACTTTTTTGAATTTACAAATTTTTATCGTGCTCTAAAAATCCTTTTCAAATTAATTTATTCATTTCGGGTTTTAATGACCCCAATGCATGGTTCACATTTTTCATTAACTAATTACACCCCCAACTTGACTCAAATCTCCATAACGCCAAATTTTTCACGCATTTTCCAACATCGTTCGTGTACCTAGGCATGTTTGATATAAATTCACATTTATAAATAATATCAAGTGACGTAAAGGTCATGTCAAACCCCTTTTTACACAAGGAGATAATCCACTTTTCGTGATTGCACATATCCCAAAATCACCCTGTTCAGTTCCCAACATACGGATAGCACTTCGTACATAATACAAGTTTGACCACGATATTTCCAAGGTGGTATCGGATACTGGCGCAAGACCAGTGGAGAGCAGTGAGCCTCGTGTAAATCAAGGTATAACCAAATGGCTGCTTCATCAAACCATCAAACTCTACGCAGAATAAAAATAATTATTCTTATCTATTATTAACAATCATGTTTAAATGGAAAAGGGAAGTGAATAGGAGCGGTGGAAGGGGAGGTGGGTATGGGGAAGGCGGTGGAGAAAGCAAGGGGGAGTTGGGACAATTGGGGGGCATTTACATCAAATTATAATGGCAGTCTTAACCATTTAAAATTTCACGCGCCTTTTATGATGATAACACTTCCACATTTCACCAATTTGTAAGTTTAACCACGCGCAAATATTTCCCACAATAGCAGGGAATGTTAAAATGACCTCTGGTCATTTGTGTTAAAGCGTTTTTATAAAAAATACTGAGTATGTCTTGAGTGAAACGATCCAGTTTACTTTCGTTTTTTTTTCAATCGACCTTTCCAAATTTTTTGAAATCTTCGTGACGTTTTGAAAGTTACAATTGGTTTACGTGATTTGGTAATAATGACGGCGACTTTGAAGAAGGGAACCAAGTCCATCAACCAGATAAAATCAGTATGTATTTTGTGTGTAACACGGTGAAGGAGCAATCCATTACCTTTCCTCTGTGGGTTGAGATTATATCATCAACAACAGTCTCAATTCGATCTGTGTACGCTCTGGCTTAGGGAGGAAATATAGGGGCTATCGCGCGTAGCGGAAAAAGCCATAGCAACCTCGGCTAAGTGCGTGACATGACATGCCATTGCATTTTCTGTGAATATGAATAGGATCATGATGATGAGTTAAGCCGTCAAATTACTCGTACACACGTGTTCTGAAGCACTCACTCAGCTTTCAAGTCAACTCCGATAGGCTGCCGTTTTTAGCTTCACATCCAACACAACACTTTGTTACCATTACTGGCCGTGATTATTTTAACACAAATAAAATGTTAATACATGCAATTATACAATGACAAAACAACTGAATCTGGAGAATATGAATGAACAAGCTGTGGCCTTCGTGTTCATTGGGCTGGCTGAAAAACCCAGCTCGTTTAGAGCCATCTCCGTAGTATAACGCGAACACCCTAACGACAGCATGGGATCCCAACACCGCCAACTCATCCAGCCCACGCTCCTCACCTCCCGGATCACTCACATTTACTAAGCACTCATGGTTTGCAGGTTAGGGAGGAGATTTTCCTAAAATTGTCCAACTTCTTATGAAATGACATAGGTACACAATGGCCTTAAAAAGTAAAACAGATTTTAAATGTTTTTATTGTTAGTGGTCGTTGGAAGAAAGAAAGTCAATGGCGGGGGGGGGGGGGGTGGTCCCGAACCATAGCGCAAAGTTTTGCTTTCGCGAGCCTCCTTTTCTCATACAATTTATAAACAATTTAACAACTTGAAGTGGTTCACATCTAAATGATTGGTATTTTTTATCTTCACAAAATCAATATGGGGGGGGGGGAGTCGGGAGGGGGTGCCCCCTAGTTTTTCAATTCAGTCATTTTTTTTTTGTCGATAGGGTCCTCGCGGAAACAACGGCTATTTTCGGGCGCTGATTGTGCCGCATTTGCATGCCCATAAGATAAATTGGCTCTTACCTGTCAATCCGCGGAAATTGCCGATTTCCGCGAATTAGGCCTACGCAAAAAACCCGGAAATATTAAAGTACGCGATTATTTTCAAACAATTTTTAAGAAAAATTATAACGCTTGATTGAGACTGATATTTATTTACTAATGTCAATTTTCATGTTTGTCGGTAGCATGAAAAAAAAGAAAACATAGCGGCCCGGCAGATAAGAAGCTTCCGTCATCATCGCGGTGAGCGAGGCCGTCTTCGCGTGAAGTTTTGAATCACTACTAATTATCCGGGGAAAGACCAATAGCAAAAAGTTGGTGTATCTGTACTTAATTCCTAGAGTTGGCCGCCCATGCCCATCCTTCCATTCGTCTTTTCCTCAAGATAGGGCCGGCCTAGTTCTGCTAGCTGATCATTATCCTGTTCTTTCGTCTTAATTCTTCTTTTAACATTTGGAATTATCGTATCCTATATTAACTAATGTTAGTTAGTCAGCAGAACTTGGCCGGTGTAGAAGGAGTCTGACCATAGTTCGGGCGCCATAGACGACATTGAAAATTTAATAAAATATGATGGGCGTATTAACCAATTTAAATTTCACGTGCCTTTTATGATGAATAACACTTCGCACATTTCACCAATTTGTGAGTTTAACACGCGCAATGATTTACGAAATAGTCAGGAATGTTAAAATGACCTCGGGTCATTTGTGTTAACGCGTGTTTATCAACAAACACTGAGTATGTCTTGATGAAACGATCCAGTTTACTTTCTTTTTTTTCATTCTCGCTCAATTTTGAAATCTTCTGACGTTTTGAAAGTTCAACATTGGTTTAACGTGATTTTTGTATATGACTCTACTTTGAAGAAGGGAAACAAGTCCATCAACCAGATAAAATCAGGTATGTAATTTTGTGTGTAACACGGTGAAGAGCAATCCAATTACCTTTCGTCGTTGGCTTGAGGATTATATCAACTCAACCACAGTCTCAGATTCGATCTGTGTACGCTCTGGCCTTGGAGAGAAGATAGTAGGGGCCATCGCCGCGTAGCGAAAAAGCCAAGTTCAACGCTCGGGCTAGTGTCTGACATGACATGCCATTTGCTTTTCGGTGAATATGAATATTATAAAAAAAAAAAAAAAAATGATATGATGAAAGCCCGTCAAATTACTCGTAACACACGTGTTCTGAAGCACTCACTCAGCTTCATTTCAACTCCGATAGGCAGTGCGTTTTGTTTCTACGCTTCACATCCACACACATTTGTTCTACATTACTGTCCCGTAAAGTCTTTACACAAATAAAATGTTAAATAACATGCAATTATACATGAAAAACCCTGATCTGGTAGAAATCATTGATGGAAAAAGCTGTTGGCCTTCGTGCATTGGGCTGGCTTCGAAAATACCCAGCACTTTTTAAGCCAGCTGTATAGAAGCGCGACACCTAACGACCAGAATGGGAAATCCCCAACCCCGCCAACCTCTCCACCCACTCTCCCGATCACTCACATTTACTAACACTCAGTTTGCAGTTAGGGAGGAGATTTTCCGAAAAATTGTCCAGCTTTTAATGACATAGGTAAGATCAATGGCCTTAAAAGTAAAACATATTTTATGTCTTTTTGTAAAGTGTCCCGTGGAGAAAGAATAGCAATGGCGGGGGGGGGGGGGGGGGGGGGGGTCGAACCATAGCAAGTTTTGTCTTTCCGAGCTCATTTTCTCATACAAATTTTAATAGAACAATTTAACACGTAAGTGGGGTTCACTCAAAATGATTGGTCTTTTTATCTTCAAAAATCAAATATGGGGGGGGGGAGTGCCGGGAGGGGTGCCCCCTAGTTTTCAAGTCCATGTATTTTTGTCTATAGGGTCCGTTCCGGGAAACAACGGCTATTTTCGGCGCGGAGTTCCTCATTTGCAGCCCATAAGATAAATTGGCTCTTTACCTGTCAATCCGCTGCTGAAAATTTGCCGACCCGCGTAATTAGGCCTACGCACCCACTATTAAAGGTCCGGAGTATTTTCAAAAAATATGTTAAGAACACTTATAAACCTTGAATTGACTGATATTTAATTTAACAATGTCCTTTTCCATGTTTGTCGGTAGCATGAAAAAAAAGAAAACATAGCGGCCGGCAGATAAGAAGCTGTCCGTCATCGCGGTGAGCGATGCCGTCTTCGCGGTGAAGTTTTGAATCACTACTAAATTATACGGGGAAAGACCATAGCTCAAAACATTTGGTGTATCTTACTTTAAAATTCAATTAGAGTTGGCG
The DNA here is from genome assembly GCA_023653785.1 of Ophioderma brevispina. Classification (NCBI taxonomy): domain Eukaryota; kingdom Metazoa; phylum Echinodermata; class Ophiuroidea; order Amphilepidida; family Ophiodermatidae; genus Ophioderma; species Ophioderma brevispina. Next base: position 26,833 of record JAMKCH010051148.1, read on the forward strand.
CACAATTCCATCCATCCGGGCTCATTTCTCAAGATAGGCCCGGCCTAGTTCTGCTGAGCTGGCCTATCCTTTTCGTCTTACATTCTTCTTTTAACATTTGGGACTATCGTAGGCCTATAACTTACTATGTTAGTTAGTGGTCACAGAACTTTGCCCGGTGTAGAAGGAGTCTGACTCATAGTTCGGGCTCCATAGACAACCGAAAAAAGCGTGAAACTAAATGTTGCGTGAAGAGTCAACTGAATCGATTGCCTGAGGACGACTCCTGCCACCCGGATTGCACTGAAATCAGGTTATGATAACTTTTACCGCCGCGTAACGCGGAAAACTTGGCAAATATCATAGTTTACAAGATTTTTACGTAGATAAGTGTCGCATTTTATATTTTTGCAAGGGGTGTGCGGGTCTGCCATTGGCTACCCTAAACGCTTACTTGCATAGTACGAAAAGGATACCTTTTTGGTCATTTTCCGGTCTTTTGCTTGGTTTTGTGACCCTTTTCAAAAAAAAAAAGCAGGTCCGCGCGCGGTTCTACCATTTCCCACGGTTTTTCTGCTCGCGGATGAAACAGGTTTAGGTATTAGGTAGAGTGGCCCCCGGGGCCCAGTTAGCTATGTTTTTTTAACTGAAAATGGACTATCGTGTATCACTTTCATAACTGCAGACCCCTGTAAACGATCATGGGTGGCCTACCCAACAACAACCCGATGAGAACCCTGCCCCCTTCGTTGAAAAGGCGTGAGTCTAAAAATTATCTTACCAGATTTACTAAAGGAAGAACTAGATAACTAAGTCAGGTCCTTGCAGTTTTTCTGCTTTTTTTTTGGACCTGAAATGTAAATCTCTCGAGCAATAGGCATTCCCTGATAAGTCTGCATCATTTTACAGACGCATTTGCGGCATAAAAACTGGAAAAAGCGGTGATAAACAACGCTAAAAAATATACACTTCTAAATTTATAACCGTTTTTTAAATTAATAAATCACACACCACAAGCAAAGACAAAAGAAAACATGCAACCAACTTACATTATAGGGCGTATATATAACCTATTGTCCCCTGTGAAAGTGCCCTATACCCGATTCAATCGCAGTTTAAGAGCGCCCATACTTAATGTCCACTCGCAGCGAATGATTTCCGCTCGTGAGGCATGCGTACATTTTAATCTTGTGTCAAAATCCGTGTTTCGCATGTCAATCGCTCGCTGCGACTGGCAAGTATATCACATGTGTCTTCAGACTTTCTGGGCATGCAGTGCAAGATCATTATACGCTCTTGACCATTTTAAATAGGTAACAAAGGGTAGAATATTGTCATCATTGACTTGTACCCCACCGCTGGCAAATAATGCTTTGGGCTAATAATAGCCTTCCGCTGCTCTTTCGATACCTTCACATAATGAGAGCTATAAGACAGCAGTGGAATCTATAGTCTGTGAGTGATGGCCATGGGATCAAAGGAAAAATTGTTCATTTTGATTACATACTATCGCAGAAGTAAACCATTTTCCCACTATAAATAATATAAATATTATAATACATGTATTGGTATGGCCATTGTAAAGGTTGCACAGTTTCATGAAATGAATAAAATGCCATCTCAATTTCGTTTCTGATATCAGTGATCACGGGACATACCACTATGCTTTATTGACCTCTGGGAGGTAGGAGGAAGAGAAAGCTCTTCCAAAACCTCCCTTGGACCGATGATCATCGCCGCGCTCGAAAACATGGTCGTAAAACTATTGTATGGTAATAGCAACACGAAATCATATGAATGCTGAATGCATCGTTGCATCAACATTGGCATCGATGTACATAGTTAAGCAGATCACAAACAAACCTCTCTATTGGAGCCTGTAACGAAGATTCTAGTGACAAGTTCACATACGCGCTAGCACCGATGGCATTTCGCGCATGTGTAGTACATTTGGTTGACTGACCTAAGTTTAACCGAATGCAGTAAATAGGTGTGTACATTGTACGTGTCATGCAAACCATGCTTGACCGCGCCACAAACACGGTTTCGCGCATATACTTATGACAGCAATCATACTTCAATTGCATTTCCCAGTTCAAACTTGAGTTCCACTGCCGGAAAATAGCCAGCATATTTGCCTTGTAACCTTATGTTAAAATAAATGTCATCTTGCAAATGATGACACTGTGGGTTCAGGAATGATCTAAGTAATACCGACACAGATAGTAATCTCACAGTCACATTTATATCGCGCTAATCTACGATATTTAGAGTACTTTTTCAACCCTTCAATTTCCGGGATGACTCATGGCGCAAAACGTACTAACATAAAAAAAACAATACAACATTCACAACGGAAAAAATCTTATTTAAATTCTGTTTTCAGCTTCCGATAGCCGAGACCATACGGATTTCCCCCATGCTCATGGCGAATATTAATAGTGACCACCTGAGGGTTTTTTGTAAAAAATCCCAACGTCATTGCACATTGCAGAATTTCCAAGCTCTCACCAAGCATGTAAAAACAAAGCACAAATATGACGTCACCATTCAGTAATGAGAGTATGAGCGGCGCTCTTCAATTTGTAATTGCTATCTGGATGCATATTATAATAATATAAAAAGTAAAAAAAAAAGAATTGTGCATTTCTTTATAAAAGCATGAAACTTGGCATAAAATGTTTACAATTAAATATGATTAGTGATTATTTTTTAGACATGGAACAACGTCACCGTCACTCATCTTCAAGGTAAAACAAGGTCATTTGGGATCATTTGAGATCATTTGAGGTTCATTTATTAAAAGTAGGAGATAGCATGTTCCTAAGATGCGGTTACTATTGATCTCGTTTTTACTCGTAATTTTCAGCTTTTAAAAACTTGAATGTTTGTAACGCCGTATTTTATATATGATATTTGGAGGAAATCTAGCTTGAATTGGGGAAAAAAACAATGACACCAACTTGACAGTGCCCGAAGTGCCGTTTTTTTTCACTTTTGTCCCGACGTTGGCCACATTTCAGTGAAATTGGGACCCTTGGCGATTGTTCAAAGGATGTTCATTGCCCTATTTACCACAGCATTTGTAATGTACATCGATGCAATGTGGATGCACAGCATTCAGCATTACATTGATCTCGTAGTAGTTGTGATTGCAATGTAATCAAAATCTATTTGATAGTATTCATGTTTTTAGGAATATACGATTAATGAAATTCGTATCAATGGGCATATTCAACGAGTAGGCCTAGGGCTAGGCCATGGGCCCTATATCAATTTATTTTTGCCATTTTGGTTTTCAAAACATTTGGGGGCAAAGGGGGTGGGGCAAAAATTCACAGAGCGGATACTGTCGGGATGAAGAAGGGGATTCGCCATATTAACTTACTGAGCTATATTTTGGGGGGGGGGGGGGGGGGGGGTGGGGGGGGGAGAGCAAGCACCACTAAAGCAAACCTCAATAATTTTAAGGACGGTCTATGAACATGAGACCAGGAAATTGGGTGTTTTTGGGGGGTTTATCGAGCAATATTGCACATTTTGAAGAGGCCCCAAATTTTCAAATTTTATATTTCAGGGGGGGTAGGACATTGCCAACCTAACAGCAACGGCAAAATTCAACGGCATCAACTTCGGGGGGTGCTACTGCTAGTCTGTTTCAAAGATCTTAACGGTAGGAGGGCGCTTACGCATAAGAAAACTGGTACACACAGACTGAATAAAGATAGCTGGTCACCATATTTAAATATAAAATGACCGGTTATTGGAATACACTATTTTGCAGCGGGGTTAATCCACTAACCCCGACGGATTTTGATACCACTATTTTTTTCTAAAATTTATCATGATATTACTAGATCTTTGAACCAAGGTTTAGAGAGATTTTAAGAGATGATTTTTTTGTAATGTCACGGGACGAGACTGCCATAGTACATGCAAGTACAGGTTCCACAAATTACCGTTTGGAATCCCAAATGCCAAATCGAGCAGAATCGTGTCGACCCCCATGCTATTTGGCATAGTTACGTTGGAAGTGTCTGGGAACTATACCTGCGCACGAGAGGAATGCTAAAAAATGTGTATTTGTATTGATCATAAAAGAAGCGATTTTGTCAAAGGATTGGGAATCCCGATAATGTACTTAACGGCAGAGATAGAAATGTACGTTATGTCTCTTCAATGATGAATAGTGCCCACCTGAGAAAATAACCTCTACTGACTTGCCTGAACCAATAATATTAAAAAACTAATGGACGAGCGTTAGACCGTACATGGCGCTGTTTCCCGGCCATTTCACATTGGAAGGTGTTCCCGAAGCCGTTGAATTATTATCGGAGATCTCCGATAATAATTATCTAAGTACAAAAATTCCCCCTTCGTTTGTGCCACATAGACATTTTCGAGCTTCTTACCAGTCACAGGTTATACCTTATAGCCAGGTAAACAATGCAAACTATTGTAAAATCTCAAAATTCTTTTAAAAAATGGGGGCGCCTCTTCAAAAAAATGTGATATATTGCTTTAAGTAGAGCTTTTCTTTCTCCTACTTCTATGGCCCATTGTACTAAATTGAGTGCTTCTGCTCAAAACATCCACGATTCCTCTTAAAATGCATACGTGTGGTGTGTTCTGACTGGCCCTATTTTGACTTGCTACCCCCTTCATGACCCAAAAACTATGTATTCATGACCCCAGACAAATGCAGCACATGATTTTCCCTTTAAAATGTGGACCCCGTCCAGTGAAAGTATAAAATTATAAATCCGATGTTCTATTTTGTTTTATGGCTTTTGGTGATAAAATGTGATAGACTTGTAGCATTTTCAACAATCACCGAATGTATCCCCAGTGAGATATGTCCCCGTACCTCTTCAATGAATTGTTCATGGTTATGTTAACTGTATTAGCTTAAAGGGATAAGAGGACATTTCCACCAAAATAGCCCCTTCCCATTTTTTTAAACAATTTCCAATTTGAACAATCAAAACCTGGAGGGAATAAGCCGTATACGCGTAAAAGCATCTTCATGTAAGAATTGCTTTTGTATTTCTGTCCGCGCAGGACAGATATTCGAGTATGCTTGTTTATGGGCCGATAAGGACATTGCAGGACAAGTTCAAAAACTTACTTTTTGTTTTCTCTTCTGTTTCAATAAACTACGAAATTCCTCGGTTGGTATTCTACAACGAAGTGCAAATTTATACAAATTTGTATCCTCAGAAAATTCTCATCGTGTCACTTAAATAGAAGAAGACCCTCTTGGATTTAAAGAGACACTGGCCACATTTGAAAAATAGTGCGCCCTCAAGATTTTCAAATCGATATTTTTGCAGGGTTGTAAAGCTTTCATATACAAAAGCCCTAACCCGATAATGATTAAGACCCAAATCAGCTCCTTTTATGGGTAAACGGAAGATTTTGTAATTTTAGCGTCGCCGGCCGACGCGGAAATTCAGCAGCAGCGAAGAAAATGGCGTTTAACACGCCGTATGCATGTTTCCCACGTCTGCACAGCGTCTGACGGTTTATAACCCTTTGGGTTAATATCATTGACGTAGTAGAGTCAAAATATTCATGTAATATACAAATTTGTTGATTAAATAAATTATGGAAAACTACAAAAGTTAGCAGCCTACAAATTACCTGGATATCTTTATCGTCATTCAATGTACCTATCTGTTTTGGGGGGTGTGTTATTTTTAGGTGTAATAGTAGATCTAGGTTCTTCCAATGGCCTTTACGGATATAGACTATCATTTTAGAGAAATGAATGTGAAATTTCAGATTTGTGAAAATGTGCAGGGCCGCTTCCGCTTTAAGTTAAATGTAGTAACAAAATAATAGATCTGAAAATGTTTAGTGTTACAGTTATGCAAAACTTAATCTGCATGTTTTAATGTATTTTGACGTCATTTGACCTTTTGTGAACCTGGTGGACAGTGAAACTTGACCGGTGCATGGGTTCCATATTCCAAATTGTTTTCCAAATTTAATTCTCGACCTCTCTGCCCAATTGCTGATTTTATAACAAAAATGCACAATTTTCCATTATCTGCCTTAACTAACATACAATGCTGTGGTAAATATGACCAACTTTGGGACAATATTGAGAAACGGGCAACTTCGGGCACTTTCAAGGTTGGTGTCATTGTTAAGATAAGGCATTTTTCTTCCCAATTCAAGTTAGATTCGTCTCCAAAATCTCTAAATATCATACTTTAAGAAATTACGGCGTTACAAACATCCAAGTTTTCAAACAACTAGAAGAATCAATGTAACTCATCTTAGGAACATGCTTTTTTTGGACTGAAATACTCAGAATTGCGGCTACTGTTTAATCGACTCACTCTTGTTTTCGTCTTCCACATGTAAACAAACCAATCTGAGCATCGGGGAAATATACCTTTGCCACAGGTCATATCTTGTTCAACTGAGGCGTTTGCCCGCTTCTGGCGGCGATGATCATGGAAAAGGAAAGAGTACTCCCTGCCGAGAAGTGGCCTTTGTTGGTCAATGCTTTTACAATGAGGTGCCAAGTGATATAATTGGGATAATCGGCGTTGCGTAATGCAATTAGGGAAGAGCTTTCTCCTTCTCTCCTACCTCCATGATGGACTCAAGCAAATAGTGGCGTTATTGATAAGTAAATCCACCTGGTATTCAGCGGACAAAGCACTTCAGATTCCCCTTTGTTTATTTGGACCTGCAGAGCCATTGTTACTGTCCATGCAGCTGAAAAGATGTCAGGCGTTAAGTCGTGTCCACACGGTCGGACTTAAGTCACTTAATACAGGTGTAGAAGTAACCATTGTCCGGCGTACTCATAGTCCGGGAACAATGGTGAACAATAGGGCAATCGATTCAGTTGACTCTTTACGCAACATTAGTTTCACGCTTTATTCCGCTATCGTCTATGGAGCCCCGGACTATGGTTCCCACCGGACTATATCTGCTTTCACACCGGTACTAACTCTGGTCGGTATTAACGTCGGACTTAAAGTTGCCGTGTGGACGCGCACTGATTGGATCTAAATCCTGTCGGTATTACTATCGGACTTAAATTTGGTCGTGTGGACGCGCATCTAACGGTATTAGCGCTTAGATCCGACATAACTTTAAGTCCGATAAGCTTATTACCGGTACTAGCTGACCGTAAGTGGGCAAGGGAACGGCATCGGAGTTTTTATAAACTTTAACCAAACGAAGGTAGATAGAATAATGATCAAAATATGAAAGAAACATGTGACAAACATCGTTACTTATCGAAATCTGTTTTTATTCATGCACAGGAACCTAACACCGTTGAAAAACTCTCACAAGACCATTAACATGTAAATGGATAATTAATGGCAAAATTAATTTGAGTGTGAAGGGATACTTGACAACCAATACAAAAGTATGTCCGTCCGCGTGTGATGAAAAAGTGTCAGTCGACGGTCACTATTGTTCAATTTCATTTTGGGTGACCACAAATCGGTGAAGATCATTTAGTTGATTGTTTAAGTTTACATTTCATCACCGTGTGCCGGTCAACGATTGCCTCAGCGTGTTTTTTTTTCTAATTTCTGACCTGCTAAGGAAATAAACCATTTATACATCTTTTTTTCTCAGTATGGCAATTTTGCATCAAAATGCTACAACCGTGTTTTTTGACCGAAAAACTATTTCTGTAAGAAATATTTTCTTAATAGTTTTTGGGTTTCCTAGAATAAGTTAAGCTAATATTACAAACAAAACCTTGAAAATTTGAAAGTAAAAAAACAAAACCAAATTAATTATAGTGAAAAAAAAGTTTTTTTTTAAACCTCCGTTACAAAATGGCCTGATCCCAAGGTCTCCACCCCTTGTAACTTTTTAAACCATGGTCCAAGGTAAAAGTAACTTGCGATATTAGGGATAACTTAAGTGATTCAACACAACAAAAATCTAAAATTAAATATCACCTTGATTTTGGCCTAACCCTAAACGATCAGGCGAACAGGCACTCATTTTGGCCGGACTCTGTAAATGTTCAGCCAATTCATGTATTTCCCAGTGACATGGGGCCCCCCTGACTGATGAGCAATTTTGGTAATGTGTCCATTTATCTGCATTGCTACGGCTAAATTAAAAAACAAACATTTTGACAATCACCAAGGGCCCCTAGGAAGCATAAAACACCCGTGAATTTGTTAAAAAGTGGGAAAAATGCCAATTACATTTCTTATTGTTCTCCATAAACATATATCAATTCCAAAACGATAGAAGTTAGGTTTCGCTAGGAGTTAACTTGAACTTGTTTTATTATAAGGAGAAAACAATAGCATTCTGGAGAATTAAAAGCGCCCTTATCAGCAGTACAGCGATGTTTCAAAAATGCGTAAACCACAATCTTAAAATCACTTTCAGATTATGATTTGCAAAACCAAAAAATGTGGTAGTATTCCTTCTTAAAATCAAACCGAAAATTGCAGATAAGAAGCAAAAACAAAGGGCTTTTAACGTACTTTAAAAAAACCGAATATTTATAAAGGGGGGTACCTTTAATCCCTCATTTTTTTACCAGCCCAGCCACACCCTACACAACCCCACCACCCACCCACACTATTTTTTTACACCCACACGCACCCAAAAAATCAAACCGATTGCTCCCTTGAGACTTGCATAATATCGAAATCACTACTAATTTAACCTGCTTGAATAAATCGAAGTATTCCCATTTAAGTATGTACATCACTTATGTCATCGTGCAATACACAGCCTATGTGCTAATATCAAAGTCGACCCAGGCCCCCCCCCCCCACCGGCCCTCTTATCGCCATAGAGCGTCGTTATAAGCATTTCGATCAAACGGAAGCGAAAGATAGGTTTGTAGGCCCTTAAAATCCACTTAATTGCTAGTCCCAAGGGATTGCTTGTGAGACGTGTTAAGCATGCCCATATCAATTGCAGCACTTATACCCAACACCTGATTTTTGTTTCAAACAGGCCCCAGTCACTGGGGGGAAATGACGTAAAGTAAGGCGGCAAAGTTTTCCAACAAACATCGGCAAAGTCCCCTGAAGGTGAAGAAAGGCAGAAGATTTTAGAAACTTTGCAAAACTTAGTGCAACTTCTTAATAGGAAATTTTTTGCGGCTCTGTAATTTCAGGCCACTTCAGTTAATCTTCCCAAGTGACATGGGGCCTCTTAACCTTGCTCGAAGAGGTCGAGGTAAGAGGAAGCTGTTTTGGTGTAGGCCGACATTCGAAATGCAGAATGCCCCGAGTGGCTTTCCATCAGGGGCCGAGTCCGCTAAAACAATTAGACTAGACTCTGTCAAGGGTGGCAATGGACCTGTAGATTTCTCATTGCAGTTGACGGGCAAATTAATTTCCCCCGAATCAGTTGCGTATCCAGGATTGTGGAACCAATAATGGATGATTTGGGAAACGTTTAAGATCGCTTCGCTGCCGGCTGACTTATGATTTATTTGAGCGACAAAATGAGACGGTTGTCAGCCTCTGCATGCTGTAATCATAACATCAAAAACACGAGATTCTCCCTGGCTCTAAGCTTGCCTCTTTCCTCCCTTTTCCTTGCCCCCTTTTCTCTTGCCTTCAAAATTTCTCCCCATTTTTTTTCAAGGGTGCCTGAGTCGCCCACTTCGCCACCCCGA
>JAMKCH010051149.1:0-10792 GCA_023653785.1 Ophioderma brevispina
CAAAAAGGGGCAATCTCTCTACCCCTCTTAATATTTCAATGCTACTATGTTTACACCGTTAACGTGATCTTGACCATACTTCGTCCGAATAACCCCAGACCCAGTGCCATACAGGGTGTTTACAGATTGGGGTCAAGGTCCGCAGGGGTCATTACATGTCATTCGCGCTTACCCTCCTTTTTGCTGTTTATTCCACCAAGTCAACTGCTTCTAAATCACCATCTTCGTCAGATATCCACTGACGCAAGCCCCATATGGGGTGTTTACCGATTGGGGTCCAAGGTCACGCAGGGGTCATTACCTGTCATGTCGCTCTTACCTCTTTTGGCTGTTTCTGCCGCAATTCAATTGCTATAATCACAGACTTGGTCAGAAGAACCCCTGATGCAAAGCCAATATGGGGTGTACAGATTCGAGATCATGCTCAGAAGGGTCATTTGAGGTCATTTCGTGATTTTATCTGTCCAAGCAGATTTGCGCACACTTTTCTTCAAATGCAATTTTTCGCCAATTAAATTTTTTCATTGCAAATACATCAGCCGTAATTGAGAAAAACCCAGCCTGTTCCATCAACGCGAAATGGCCTCAAAATCCATTCTACTATTGCGAAAAGAGTTTCATATTGACCCGCATATACTATAATACATGCATAACGTCGTCTGCTAGACGGCGTACTGATATAGTGGCGCCTCTATCTTCTGAAAGCCATGTAGTTTCCCTTTGATTTGGGTTTGTAACATTAACCATTTTGCCCTTTCATACTTATATCATGCAGAAATTCACAGCGTTCCATTTGACACCAATTTTACTTCCTAAGTCCAAGTAGTCCACAATATATCGGCCTAAAACATGTTGCGCCGTTTTTATAAATTGAGTACTTAAATCCCCCACAATTTTTGCCTGATCTATTTATTTAGCTCCTTCCCTTCCTCCATCCCCTATTTTCCCCCCCCCTCCCACCCCCCCTATTTAGGTCCTTCCCCCCCCCCGATATATAATACATGCATTAATACTTCTGGTCGCATGGGAGAAATGTTGCCGCATTTTTGTTTCCATTGTCGTCAGAGTAGTCGAACTTTGAAGCACGGTATGTCCTTGATGTGAAAGACCTCACACCATATATCAATTGCGATAATCACCGACTGGTCAGAAGAATTGCTGACCCAACCCTTATACTGTGTACATAGTTGGGTCAAAGGTACCTGACAGTGCAAGTAGTCACCGCGTGATATACTCGTGCTTTCTAAACACAATCGTGCCTAGTAGCGACGCTCTTCTTCTTATATCTTCGGTTCAGCCCGCATATATATTGGCCTTCGCTCGTTTCTTTCTTTCTTTCTTTGTACCGTGCTTCCACAATGCTACTAGTGCCAGATGCTGGTCAGATTGAACAGAATTGGCCACAGAACCCCTGACCCAAGCTTCATATAGGGTTGGAAAATATTGACCATAGGGATCACGTTGGGTCAATAGCGGTCATTGTCGCGCTAACCCCCCCTTTTCCTTCTTCTCCCACAAGTTTGCATGTTCATCGTTGCCATTCGTTCACAATGTTTGCCAGGTGACTGGCCCTATGGGTGTACAGATTTTTAATCAGGTCATTTAGGGGTCTAAAAGGGGCAATCCTCTCTAACCCCTCTTAATATTCAAAATGCTACTAATGATACACCGTTAACGTGATCTTGACCAGACTTCGTCCGAATAACCCCAGACCCAGGTGCATCAGGGTGTTTACGATTGGGGTCAAAGGTTCACTCAGGGGTCATACAGGTCAGTCGCGCTTACCCTCCTTTTTGCTGTTTATGCCAAAGTCAACTGCATAATCACCAGTCTTCGTCAAATATCCACTGCGGCAGCCCCATATTGGGGTGTTTACAGATTGGGGGTCAAAGGTACGCAGGTGTCATTACAGGTCATGTCGCTCTTACCTCCTTTTTGCTGTTGCTGCCACAAATCAATACTATAATCACTAGACATTGGGTCAAGACCCCGCTGATGCAAGCCCATATGGGGTGGTCCACAGATTCGAGATCAGTAGCTCAGGAAGGGTCATTTGAGGTCATATTCCGTGATTTTATATGTCCAAGCAGATTTGCCGCCCAGTTCTTCAAAATGCATTTTTCAGCGAAAATTAATTTTCATGTGCACAGACATCAGACGTAAGTGAGTAAAAACCCAGTCCCGTTCCATCACGCGAAAGCCTCAAATCATCTACTATTGCAAAGTTTCATATTGAACCGCATATACTATAATACCTTCATTACGTCGACTGCTAGACAGCGTACTGATATATGTGTCGCACTCTCATCTTCTGAAAGCCAGGTAGTTCCCTTTGATTTGTGTTTGTAAATTACCATTTTTGCCGCGTTTCATACATTATATCAATGCAGCAAATTCACAGCTTTCATTTGACACCAATTTTTACTTTCAATCCAAGTAGTCGACAAGAGATCGCCTAAAACATGTTGGCGCAGTGTTTTTAAATGATACTTAGAAAGAAAATAAAAGTCCCACAATATTTGCCTGAACTATTTCTTGCTCCTTCCTCCCCCCTATTTAGGTCCTTCCCCCCCCCGCCCATATATAATACATTCGTAAGCCTTCTTGGTCCGCAAGAACTTTTTGCCGCATTTGTTCCATTGTCGTCAGAGTAAGTGCGAACTTGGAAGCACGGCTATGTCTTGTATTTGAAAGACTTCACACCAGTTCAATTGCTATAATCACCGACTTGGTGAAGAATTGTCTGACCCACCCTTTAATGTTCATAGTTTGGGGTCAAAGGTCACATGGACAGTGCAGTGTCACCGCGTGAATACTCGTGCTTTCCTAAAGACAATCGATGGCTAGTAGCGACTTCTTCTTCTTCTTATATCATGCGGTGCAGCCGCCTGATAATATTGCCTTCTGTCGATTTCTTTCTTTCTTTCTTTGTACCTTGCTTCAAAAGGCTTCTAGTGCCAGATTCTTGGTCGGATTGAACCCAGCATTGGCCACAAGAACCCCTGACCCAAGCTTCATATAGGGTGTAAACAATTTGAACCATAGGGATCCGTATGGGGGGGGGGGTGGGGGGGGGGGGGGGGTTCAAATCAGCGTTCATTGTCGCCTAATCCCCCCCTTTTCCTTCTTCTCCCACAGTTTGCATTGCTATCGATGCCATTCGTTCACATTGTTTGCCAGTGACTGGCCATATGGGGTGTAACAGATTTTTTAATCCAAGTTCATTTAGGGGTCATTAAAGGGGCAATCTCTCTAACCCCTCTTTAATATTTCCAAAATGCTACTAACGGGAAATACCCAGTTCACTGATCTTGACTCAACTTCGTCCGAATACCCAACGCCAAGTGCCCATACCGGTGTTACAGATTTGGGGTCAAAGGTCACGCAGGTCATTACAGTCAGTCGCGCTTACCCTCCTTTTTGCATGTTTATGCCACAAGTCCAACTGCTATAATCACCAGTCTTCGTCAGAATATCCACTGACGCAAGCCCCATATTGGGTGTGTTTACAGATTGGGGTCAAAGGTCACGCAGGGGCAGTACATGTCCTGTCGCTCTTACCCTCCTTTTTGCTGTTGCTGCCACAAATCACATCACTATAATCACGAGCTGGTCCATAAGAACCCTGATGCAAAGACCATCTGGGTGTACCAGATTCGAGATCAGTGCCAGGAGGGCGTCATTTGAGGTCATATCGGGATTTTATATGTCCAAGCCGATTTGCGCACAGATTTTCTTCAAATGCTATTTTCAGCCAAAATAATTTTTCATGTGCCAAAGACATCAACTTAATTGAGTAAAGACCCAGCCGTTCATCAACGCGACATGGCCTCAAATCCATTCTACTATTGCAAAGTTCCAATAATTGAACCGCATATACGATAATACATGCTTACGGTCGTCCGCTAGACGTCGTACTGATATATGTGAGCGCAATCTATCGTCTGAAAGCCATGTAAGTTCCCTTTATTTGGGTTTGTTAAAATTAACCATTTTGCCGCTTTTCATACATTATATCATGCAGAAATCACAGCTTTCATTTGACACCATTTTACGTTCCTAATCCAGTAGTCGACAATATATCTCCTAAAACCTGTTGGCGCAGTGGTTTTTAAAAAGTACTTAGAACCCACAACTTTGCCTGAACTAATTTATTTAGAGCTCCTCCCCCCCCCCATACCCCCCCTATTTAGTCCTTCCCCCCCCCACCGATATATAATACATGCAGTAAGCACTTCTTGGTCGCAGAAACTGTTGCCGCATTGTTCCAGGTCGTCAGAGTACGTGCAACTTTGGAAGTCACGCTATGTCTTGTAGTTGAAAGACCTCACACCAGATCAAGTGCTATAATCACCGGACTTGTCAAGAATTGCTGACCCAACCCTTATATTGTGTCCTATGTTTTGGGGTCCAAAGGTCACCTGGACAGTGCAAGTAGTCACCGCGTTGATATCCTCGTGCTTTCTAATCACAATCGATGCCTAGTAGCGATTCTCTTCGTCTTATATCACTGCTGTGCAGCCGCATGTATATTGGACCTTCTCTCGATTCTTTCCTTTCTTTCTTTGTACCTTTCTTCAAATGCCTACTAGTCCCCAGATGCCTTGGGTCGGATATGACCAAGAATTGGCCCAAGAACCCCTGACCCAATCCTTCATATAGGTGGTACCAATTTGACCATAGGATCCTTAGGGTCAATAGCGGTCATTGTCGCGCTAACCCCCCTTTCCTTCCCCCCCCCTTCTCCCCATTTTGCATGTGCTATCGATGCCATTCGTTCCAATGTTTGCCATGTGACTGGCCATATGGGGTGTACACAAGATTTTTAATACCAAGGTCAGTTAGGGTCAAAAATGGGCAATCTCTCTAACCCTCTTACTATTTCAAATGCTACTAGTGATACACCGCTTAACGGATCGTAGACCAACTTCTCCGAATCACCCAGACCCAAGTGCCAATACAGGTGTTTACAGATTGGGGTCAAAGTCACGCAGGGTCATTACAGGTCAGGTCGCGCTTAACCCTCCTTTTTGCTGTTTATGCCACAAGTCACCTGCTATAATCACCAGTCTTCGTCAGAATCATCCACTGACGCAAGCCCCATATGGGGTGTTTACAGCTTGGGGCCAAAGGTCACGCAGGGGTCATTACCTGTCATGTCGCTCTTACCCTCCTTTTTGCTGTTTCTGCCACAAATCAATCACTATAATTCACTAGACTTGGTCAAGAAGAACCCCTGATGCAAATCCCATATGGGGTGTACCCAGATTCGAGATCAGTGGTCAGGAAGGGTCATTTGAGTCATATTCTTGATTTAATTGTCAAAATTTGGCACAGTTTCTTTCAAATGCAATATTTTCAATCCAAAATTCATTTTCCATGTGCAAAAGACATCAGACGTAATTGAGTACAAAACCCAGCCCGTTTCCATCAACTGCGAAATTGCCCTCAAAATCCATTCTTACCATTGCAAAGTTTCATATTGAACCGCTTATACTATAATACATCATTACGTCGTCCGCTATACGGCGTACTGATATATGTGGCGCATTCTATCTTCTGAGCCTGTTTCCCTTTGATTTGGGTTTGTAAATTAACCTTTGACGCTTTTCATACAGTATATCAATGCAGAAATTCACATCTTTCATTTGACACCAATTTTACTTCCTAATTCCAATTATCACCAGATCTCGCCTACAACATTTTGGCAGCAGTGTTTTTAACAAATGAGTACTTAGAATCCCACATAGTTGCCTGACTATTTAGTCTAGCTCCTTCCTCCCCCCCCTATTTCGGTCCCCCCCCCCCCCCCCGATATATAAAGACTGCAGTAAGCCAGCACTTCTTGGTCGCAAAAAACTGTTGCCGCATTTTGTTCCATTGTCGTCAGAGTAAGTCGAACTTTGAAGCACGTCTATTCTTGTGATTTGAAAGACCTCACACCAGATACCAATTGCTATAAATCACCGGACTTGGTCAGAAGATTGCTGACCCAACCCTTATAATGTGTACAAGTTTGGGTCAAAGGGTTCACATGGACAGTGCAGTAGTCCCGCGTGATATACCTGTCCTTTCTAAAGCACAATCTATGCCTAGAGCGACTTCTTCTTCTTCTTATCTCATGCGGTGCAGCCGCATGATATTTGCTTCTCTCGATTTCTTTCTTTCTTTCTTGTACCTTGCTTCAAATCTACTAGTGCCATATGCTTGGTCGGATTGAACCAGGAATTGGCCAAAGAACCCCTTACCCAAGCATTCATAAAGAGGTTAACAATTTGACCATAGGGATCACGTTGGGTCAATAGCGGTCTTGTCGCGCTAACCCCCTTTTCCTTCTTCTTCTCCAGTTTGCAGGTGTGCTATCGATGCCATTCGTTCACATGTTGCCATGTGACTGGCCAGAGGGGTGTCCCAGATTTTTAATGCCAAGGTCAGTAGGGGCCACAAAGGGGCAGTCTCTCTTATCCCTCTTAATATTTCAAAATGCTACTATGTTACACAGTTAACGTGATCTTGCCCAGACTTCGTCCGAATACCCCCAGACCAAGTGCCCTACAGGGTGGTTTACAGATTGGGGTCAACGGTCACGCAGTGGTCATTACAGGTCAGCGCGCTTACCCTCCTTTTTGCTGGTTTATGCCACAAGTCAACTGCATAATCACCTCTTCGTCAAGAATATCCCGACGCAAGCCCCATCTGGGGTGTTTTTACAGATGGGGTCAAAGGTCCCACGCAGGGGTCATTACATGTCATGTCGCTCTTACCCTCCTTTTTGCTGTTTCTGCACAAAAATCAACACATAATCACTATACTTGGTCCAGAAGACCCCTGATGCAAAGCCCATATGGGGTGTACACAGATTCGAGATCAGTTCTCTCACAGGAAGGGGTCATTTGAGGTACATTTCGTTATTTTATATGTCCAAGCAGATTTGCGCACAGTTTTCTCAAAATGCATATTTTCAGCCAATAAATTTTCATGTGCACAGACATCGACGTACTTGAGTAAAAAACCCAGCCCGTTCCCATCCCAACGCGAAATGGGCCTCACATCCTTCTACTATATGCAACGTTCATATTGAACCGCATTACTATAATACATGCCTTACGTCGTCCGCCTAGAACGTCGTACTGATATATTGGCGCACTCTATCTTTCTGACAGCCTGTAGTTCCTTGATTTGGGTTTGTAAAATTAACCAAATTTTGCCGCTTTTCAACATTATTTCAATGCAGAAATTCACACTTTTCATTTGACACCATTTTTACTTCCCTAAGGCCCAAGTAGTTCCCAAGATATCGCCTAAAACTGTTGGCGCAGTGTTTTTAAAATGAGAACTTAGAATCCCACAATATTTGCCTGAACTATTTATTTAGCTCCTTCTCCCCCCCCCCCCTATTTAGGTCCCCCCCCCCGATATATATACATGCAGTAAGCACTTCTGTGGTCGCAAGAAACGTGTTGCCGCATTTGTCCATTGGTCGGCATATTAAGTGCGAACTTGAAGCACGGCTATGTCTTGTATTTGAAGACCTCACACCAGATATCAATTGCGATATCCACCGACTTGGTCCGAAGAATTGCTGACCCACCTAATGTGTACCTAGTTTTGGGTCAAAGGTCACATGGACAGTGCAGTATTCACCGCGGATATACTCGTGCTTCTAAAGCACAATCGCTGCCTAGTAGCGACTTCTTCTTCTTTTTATATCAGCGGTGCAGCCGCATGATTATTGCCTTCTGTCGATTTCTTTCTTTCTTTTCTTTGTAACCATTGCTGCACATGCTACTAGTGCCAGATGATTGGTCGGATTGAACCAAAGATTGGCCACAAGAACCCCTGACCCAAGCTTCATATAGGGGGTAAACAGATTGACCATCAGGTGATTCGTAGGGTCAAAAGCGGTCACTGTCGCGCTACCCCCCCTTTTCCTCTTTCTCCCACAGTTTGCATGTGCTATTCGATCCATTCGTTCACAATGTTTGCCAGGGGACTGGCCAGTATGGGGTGTAACACAGAGTTTTTCATCCAGGTCTTAGGGGTCAAAAAGGGACGGTCTCTCTAACCCCTCTTAATATTTTCAAAATTCCAGATGCTACTAGTGTTACACATTTAACGTGATCTTGACCAGACTTAGTCCGAATAACCCCAGATCCAAGTTCCATACAGGGTGTTTACAGACTTGGGGGGTCAAGGTCACTCAGGGGTCATTACAGGTCATCGCCGCTTACCCTCCTTTTTGCTGTTGATGCCACAAGTCAACTGCTTATAAACTCACCAGTCTTCGGCATAATATATCCACTGACGCAAGCCCCATCTGGGGTGTTTACCGATTGGGGTCAAAGTCACGCAGGGGTCATTACATGTCAGTCGATTTACCCTCCTTTTTGCTGTTTCTGCCACAAATCAATCACTATAATCCACTAGACTGGTCAGAAGAACCCCTGATGCAAAGCCCATATGGAGTGTACACAGATTCGAGATCGTGCTCAGGAAGGGGTCCTTTGAGGTAATTTCGTGATCTTATATGTCCAAGACAGATTTGCGCACAGTTCTTCAAAATCAATATTTTCAGCAAAATTAAATTTTATGTGCAAAAGACACTCAGAAAGTAATTGAGTAAAAACCCAGCAGTTCATCAACGCACGAAATGGCCTCAAAATCAATTAACTATTGCAAGTTTCAAATTGAACCGCATATACTAAATACATGCATTAAGTCGTCTGCTAGACGGCGTACTGATATATGTGGCTCAACCTCTATCTTATGAAAGCCATGTAGTAGTTCCCTTTGATTTGGGTTTGTAAAATTAACCAATTTTGCCGCTTTCATACATTATATCAATGCAGAAATTCCAGCTTTTCATTTGACACAAATTTTACTTCTTAAGTCCAAGTAGTCCACAAGATATCGCCTAAAAAAAAAAAAAAAAAAAAAAAAAAAACAAAAAAAAAAAAAAAAAAAATAACATGTTGGCGCATTGTTTTTAAAATGAGTACTTAGACTCCCACCATATTGCATGAATTATTATTTAGCTCCTTCCTCCCCCCCCCCTATATTAGCGTTCTTCCCCCCCCGATATATAATACATGCAGTTAGCACTTATTGGTCGCAAGAAACTGTGGCCGCATTTGTTCCATTGTCGTCGAGTAAGTGCGAACTGGGAAGCACGGCTATCTATGTCTTGTATTTGAAAGACCTCACACCAGATTCACAATTGCGATAATCACCGGACTTTGTCAGAAGAATTGCTGACCCAACACTTATAATGTGTACATAGTTTGGGGTTTCAAAGGTCACATGGACAGTGCAAGTAGTCAACGCGTGATATACTCGTGCTTCTAAAGCACGATCGATGCCTAGTAGCGACTTCTTCTTCTTCTGTATATCATGCGGTGCAGCCGCATGATAAAACTGTCTTCTCTCGATTTCTTCTTTCTTATTGTACCTTGCTTCAAAATACTACTAGTGCCAGATGCTTGTCGGATTGCAACCAAGAATTGGAACACAAGAACCCCTCTGACCCAAGGCTTATTTAGGGTTGTATGTCGTAATTGCTTTAAAGTAAAACAATTTGACCATAGGTCACATTAGGGTCATTAGCGGTCATTGTCGCGCTAACCCCCTTTTCCTTCTTATTCTCACAGTTTGCCAATGTGCTATCGATTGCCATTAGTTCACATGTTTGCCAGGTGACTGTCCATATGGGGGTACACAAGATTTTAATCCAGGTCATTTAGGGGTCATCAAAAGGGGCAATCTCTCAACCCCCCCCTCTTAATATTTCAAAATGCTACTAGTGGATACCAGTTAACGTGATCTGGGACCAGACTTAGCTCCCAATAAACCCCAGACCCAAGAGTGCATACAGGGTGTTTAGAGATTGGGGTCAAAGGTTCATCCAGGCGTCATACAGGTCAGTCGCGCTCCTTACCTCTTTTTGCATGTTGTCTATGCTCACAAGTCAACTGCTATAATCACGCAGTCTTCGTCAGAATACTGCTAACGCAAGCCCCATATGGGGTGTTACAGATTGGGGTCAAAGGTCACGATTGGGGCATTACATGTCATGTCGCTCTTACCCTCTTTTGCTGTTTCTGCCACAAATCAATCACTATAATCACTAGACTTTCAGACTGGTCAGAAGGAACCCCTGATGCAAAGCCCATATGGGGTGTACACAGATTCGAGTCAAGGTGCTCAGGAAGGGGTCATTTGAGGCATTTCGTGATTTATAGTCCAAGCAGTTTGGAAAGTTTCTTCAAAATGCAATATTTTCAGCCACAATTTAAATTTCAGTGCAAACACGACATGCAGACGTAATGAGTGTAAAAAACCAGCCCGTTCCACCATCAACTGCAAATGACCTCAAAAATCCATTTAAAATTGCAAAGTTTCAATATTGAATCCCGCTATATACTATTACATGCTGACGTCGTCTGCTAGATCGCGTACTGATATATGTGGCGCACTTATCTTCATGAAAGACCATGTAGTTCCTTTGATTTGGGTTTGTAAAATTAACCAATTTGCCGGACTTTTCATACATTATATCAATGCAGAAAATTCACAGCTTCATTGACACCAATTTACTTCCTAAGGTCCAAGTAGGCCACAAGATATCGATAAAACATGTTGGCGCAGTGTTTTTAAAATGAGTACTTAGAATCCACAATATTTGCGTGTGAACTGAACTATTATTTAGCTCCTCCTTCCCCCCCTTATTTAGGTCCTTCCCCCCCCCCCAGATCTATAATACATTGCAGTAAGCACTTCTTCGTCGCAAGAAACT
>JAMKCH010051150.1:0-10911 GCA_023653785.1 Ophioderma brevispina
ATTTGGGTGAGTGACAGCCAAAATGCCCCAAATTACTGTTTTTCGGGTGACAAATTGTATGCAAAATCTTCCCCCCCCCCCCCCCCCAAAACATCGCGGTCTTTTAGAAAATTTTGCAAAGATTCACCCCAAAATAGGGGTTTTTTTTGGGGTGAAAGTTTTCAAAATTTTCCACCAAAAAGGGGGTCTTTAGGTGACAGTGAATCTTTCCAAAAAATGTGTATTTGGGTGACATTGAAGAAGTGTCACCTCTTCATCAGTGATCGCTTCGTTTCAGTGCCGGTCCTGTTTCAGGAACATATCCCGTTTACTCAGCTAGAGGGAGCCGCCCAAGCGCGAGACTCCCACTAGTAACATAATAGCAGGCAAACTCTTTTAGCCTCTGTCAATTTATGCCATATGGGAAAGCAGGTGCATTCTTTTCAATAGAAGTAGATAAACTCTTTGTAAGTAGTGTCATTGTTATGTAAGCACGGATTCGGGTCATTAATATAGTTATCTATGTGCAAAGAAAACGTAAGCTCAGGAACTGGCAACCTAATTACATTGAGATGCGTTCCCAAACATTACAGTGCAAGATACCATCGTACTGCAAATGTCACGGGTTTTGTGCCATGTGCCTAAGTCTAGCCATTAATGAGTCACGCAAGCCCCCCCCCCCCACATGGCATAATGCTTGTCCACATAATTAATCAGTGTGAAATAGCTAAGCCAAATCTAACCAAGTCGGGCCGGGCCCAGGTAGCTTATTTTTCCTACTTGCGGGGAGGTCCGGTTCGGGGAATGCAGAGAAGAAAAGGGTCGGTCTACTTTTTCGACGGTCCGAGTCGCCTCAGTAGGGGTTTATAAAACCAAAGACCTAAGACCCAAGACCTAAAAAACAAAGACCTAAGACCTATAAAACAAGGCTAAGAACCTATAAAACTAAGACCTAAGACCTATAAAACTACGACCTAAGACCTATAAAACTAAGACACATTCAAAACAGACTTTAGATGTAAAGCAAAGGCATTAAAATTTCCATGTACCATGTTTTGTAGAGGATTGCGCCGCAGGCCTATAAAGTAACTAACTAGAAAAAAATCCTCTTTTCTACTCTTTTACGGAATAAACCTCAGTACTAGATTACAGTTTATTCCGTATAGACAATTCGTAACGTAGTGACTAGTAGTAGTAAAAATTACCTCCCACAATGTAAAAAAAGACAACCACAATGTAAAAATACTCTCAGAATGTCTCTTTATACTTACACTCAGAATGTCTCTCTTGTAAGTCACACACACACACAAACAAAAATTTTGAACACTTAGTGACCAAGGGGTGGGTTCTAGGGACCCCCAAAAATTTGTTTTCGCCTGGCCGCTTTACGCGTGCGCATTTTTGCGCCAGAATTTTTTGTAATTGTCTGACATTTAAATGCGGATTCTTTTCATACCAAAATAATTAAAATCGGGCCAAGCCGTTAATGAGATTAATTAGGGGGGTCCCATGGAACCCCCACTTGGTCACTAAAGGAAGTCATTGGAGGGAATATTTTTACAAAACCTAAGAATAAGAAACCGAGCAACCAAAGCAATTTTTTTTTGCTGATATAAGTCACACATAAAATGTAAGAGTAAACCAATATTAGTAACATTAAAAATAATTAAACCCTTATGTGGACTGAAACAACAAACAATTTTCACATGTACGTTGCCAAACTGTTACTGTACACAACTCGATGGGTGAAAATGACGTATTTTGCCAACACCCGTAAAAAAATACAAGGATTCCCTAAACTTGCTCGGTATTGTGTTAATATAAGTAATTTGGGTCTTCTAGAATAGATATCAACATATAAAATAGTTTTTAAAATGTTTGATGTAAGCACAAGGCTGATTGAATTCCGTCTTTTTGCCCACTTTTCGCGATGTTTGAAAACAATGTTTTGACCCCTAATTTGCCACCCAAAATAACAAATCTCATTTTATGGCTGATTTGGGGTTGTCTTAGGACCCTTCACATGTGGTATAAATTCGTACAAAAATTCCCTCGGGAAAGTGGTTTCCTTAGGGGGTCCCATGGAACCCCCCCCCCCCCCCTGGCACCAACGGGAGTGAAAACCCCTTGGTCACTTTAAGTGTTAATGTCTTGCTTTACATCGCTAAATCCTGTTTTATGGTCTTAGTTGATAGCAAGAAATTTTTATAGGTCTTATGGGTCTTTGTTTTATAGGTCGTAGTTATAGGTCTTAGGTCTTAGTTTTATAGGTCTTAGGTCTTTGTTTGTATAGGTCTTAGGTTTTGTTTTATAGCGTTCTTAGGTATTTGTTTTTAGGTCTTAGTCTTTGTTTTATAGGTCTGGGGGATTAGGTCTTGTTTTATACACACCCTATTCAGTACGGTCCGGGCCACATGTTTCCTGGTGCATGTTTAATGGTTAATTATAAATAAAAAACAGTGATATTAGAAAACTAAAATCTACCTTAAAAACGGTAGCGAGAGACTGCGACGCTTCAAGTTTAGTCTGTATGTATGTAGTCTATGTGCATGCTCAGGCTCAAGGCTTGTACTGCTGAATGCACAGCATATTGACAGACTGCTAGACGAGGTAGAAGCGGCATGATATTGGTAGAGAGATGATGTAGAACAAAGTTTGCGACCTTACGGGGTCAAGATCGGGTGTTGGGTGTTGACTGGTCCCGCAGTTCCCTCCTTCGCAGTTAGCAAACATGGCGTGAAAATATTGATTCGAGCGTAAGTAGCGTCTATTAAAAAAACATCAATTCGCTACCAACGATGGACGAAATTATTGTCATCATCCGTCGGCTGACGGAGCAGGGCGACCTGCAAGCTTATTCCAATCGCATGCGTCCTGGTCCTAAGGTTTGTAATTCGGTCGTTTTGTAGCTATAGTTTCATTATCCCCAAACAGGTGACGCATATATGATAGAAATGACGTACGTTGCCAACTTGGTCCCTTTTTGGTGTCGCCTGCCCTAAGGCAGGAAGGACCCTAGGGATCACTTGTTCCACTGTTGTTGTTGTTGTCTGTTGTTGATGATGTCTGTTGTTGATGTGTTGTGAAAAAAAGGAGTTAACATTTGCATGTAATATCAATACTTTGATGGATTCAAACCAAACTTGGGTCCACAGGTGCAACATGGCATCCCCCACTTGTTGATGGAGGTCAAGTCACATGCCAACGGTCAAAGGTTCAGTGAGGTCAAGTGTAAAATAGGCTGAAAATGTAAAATTGAACATCTATGAAAAGTTTTGAAGTCAATTGGAACCAAACTTGAATATAGTGCCAAACATGGGATCCCTCATTTGTTGATGAGGTCAAAAGAGTCCATCATGATAAGGTCAAAAGGTTCATGTGAGGTCAAGTTGGTTTAAATAAATTATGGTTTGGTAATAGTAAAGTTTAAAGTGTTTTGTATTTAAATAAATAAATAAAAATAAATAGGCTTGAAAATGTAAAAATTGACCTCATATGAAAAGTTGAAGTTCAATTGGAACCAAACTTGAATAATAGGTGCAACATGGGTCCCTCATTTGTTGATGAGGTCAAAGGTCCATACCAAGGTCAAAAGTCCAATACCAAGTTCAAAGGTCATGTGAGGTTCAAGTTGTTAAAATGGGCTGAAAATGTAAAATTGACCCATTTGAAAAGTTGACGTCAATTGGAACAAACTTGAATCATAGGTGACCAACATGGTGGGATCTCGTCATTGTTGATGAGGTTGAAGTCACATATCAAGGTCTATCATTCACGAACCGCGACGGCATGGCGACACAAGCGTCCGAGGACCGCTGTAGTTTTTCCATTGGTGTGTATAAAGAACATTCAAAGTTAGTGGTTCATCATCTGGCATCCGGAGTATATGTTTACACCACTCAATAAGAGGCTTGTGGTGGTATATTGTAAATGGTGCATGGATGTGTGGGACAGTTCGTTGAGTTCAGTGTTCAGCATGAATGCGGTTAGCAAGTGGTGGCGATTTCATTAATTTGCTTTCCATCTTTTTGTGATGATCCAAGATTAGCAGTTACATAGAAGAACTATGGGACACGTGTTGCGTTAAACAGCCTCAATTTACATGCATGCATAATTTACACACATTACAAAGACTTATATTGCGCCAAAAGAAATACCATAAACAAAGGGTACAAATGTAAACACACGGAATAACTATGTTTTGATGAGTTTTTTGAAGCTGCTGAGTGTGGGAGCCATGCGCATTTTGGACGGAAGGTATTACATAGAAGTGGCCCATAAACATGAACATGAAAAGAATGATCACCAGCACGGCGGGTAGTGGGAGTATGACCAGTCTAGTCATATCCTGGATGAACGTAGAGAGTAGCGACCATGTGCATAGATGATGCGAGATTGATGTTTATCTGGGAGATATCTAGGGGCACGGTCAGGTTACAGGTTGAGTAATTAATAACCCTACATTCAGGAAAGATTTTTTTCTTCAAAGTTTTTTTTAAACGTTATTTTTGCTTGATTTATTGCTTTGGTGTTTACAAGGATAAACAGGCTATCAAGAGATTTTTTATTTTTGTCTTTCGGACGTTGGTTCAGAAACTATGTCAATTTTGCGGAGAGACTTAACAATTCTGTTTGGCCGATTTTAGCCATACCATGCGGAGAGACTGACACAGACGCATACCATAACAATGTAGCAAAGACAATTCACAAATGCAATTCAGATGGTTATCGATTCTTCTCGAAAAAACACATCGTTTGAATTAAACGGTCTATGTGTAACATATTATAAGTAAAATATGTTAAACAAATTAAATTACCATTGTTCAATCATTAAAGAGTCAGTTATTAAATCACTCCATATCAATGTCTAAGTTCATGAACCATAATGAAATGCTCGGAGATTTTTGTTTTACATCTCTAAGGAATTTATTTGTTTGCACAATACAGTATACTCAGCGACTATAAATTGCGAGGAGAACTAAAGCTGAAGTTTATGTAAATAAAGTGCGAAGTAAAACTTAAACATTCAATATCGCACTGTTTTCAAGCGGAATACAAAAACCTATGGTTTCACTTAATTTGGCTCCCAAGTTTCGTTTGTAGGTTAAAACCATTGAATTTGTGAATGAACCAAAGTAAATTGTGGTCTTACACCAGCTACTTGACTTTTCTTATTTGGGAAATTGAACATTTTTTTCACTCAGCCTTTTTTTTTGCATCTCCTGGATATTATTTTATAATCCTTCAATTATTACTCTCCCACCTTCTATTGTATAACAATAATTTGGTGTTAAAGGTTTTTACTCAAATCATGCTGCAGACCATGTTACTCTATGTAAACGATGCATCCTTTGTGTGGCTCAAAATCGGCCAAACAGGATTTTTAAGTCTCTCGGCAAAATAGGTATAATTTCTGCCTCCAAAGTCCAAATGACACAAAATAAACGTTTTCTGAAAGCCGTTTAATCCCTCTATAAACCAAAGCAAACATTGAGCAAAAATAATACTTAACTATTTATTATTTTATTCTGATGTAGGTTTTTTTTTTACTCACACTGTAAAAATATTGTTTTTTAAATTTTCCAAATTTGGTGGTTATAAGCTGCAATATGTTCACTGGTATGAGGGGTTTTCCATACTGCTCAACTCCCAAAGGGGGACAGCCATCCAAAACTGGCTTTGCGCCTTTATAGATCACGTGCACTGGCACCAGAGACCCAAGATATCAGAATCGATTCACAATGATTGATTGGACTGTCGTAGACTTGGGTTGTAGGATGAGGATCACCCATTTCGCGCTCATATACTCAGCCCCCTTGGGTATACAGTGATTATGAGACCCAATGGCTTCCTGCTGAAGCTGTGTTTGGGCCAGTGAGGTGCTGGTAGACTAGAAGGGCAATGTCATCACACTCTAATTTTGTTTTTAACTCCACCTGAGTAATTTTTACTCCTTATGGTAGTTAAATAGTAACAACTCTTTGTTGAGTAAACTTGACTCAACAAGGTTGAGTAGCACGTTTTATTCTGCCTTGTAGTAAAGTATTTTTTTACTCAGTAAAAGAGTCAAAATTTGACTCAACGTTGAGGTTACAATTACCTCCTTTACTCAACAGTTGAGCTGTGACATTTTTACTCAACAGGAGTAAAACTTCTCAACCCACAAGGAGTAATATTTTGTACGGTAGTTGAGTAGATTCTGCCTCAAACACCGTTGAGTAACTGGTTTGACTCAACTGAGGTTGAGCACACTGTTTGCCCAACTGTGAGCAAATTTAGTTTTACTCAATTGTAATTGAGTAATACTTATTGGGATGCAGGTATAAAGCAAAATGTTTATTCATCAGAAAACTACAAGTTGATCAATATGGCTTGTTCAGTATACTCGAAACTTCCAGATATTTCATTACTTTTACCTTTTTCTTCGACAAGGCTCCATGTGGTTCAAAATTCATGATGCAGGCGGCACGTCGTTGTAAAAAATCGGGTGCCGATGTACATGCACCAGTAAAAAATTTTCAAGGGGGCCCACCACTCGATTGTCAGTTATTGTTGTAAATATCATGCGACATAATGCAACCTATAACCTTTCCTAGCGAATCAACCGTCGTTTGAATACACAGCGCTCACAGGCAGTGTGATTACATGCATCAACGGTGAAAGATTGCCGAATTCATGGCTGATAAACAGGTTCTGTAGACATAGTCGGGTTATTACGCAGGAATCTCGCCAAGTTCACAATCACGACAAGTCCATTGCATTCACCACAATAATTATCATTATTTTATGATTATTAACTTTGTTGATGTAAAATGATCAGAAATGACAGCATTTCCGCGACACACCAGCTTGCACCTGCCATTGATATGTCCGCCCTGCAATTCTCGGGCTGCACGTGTCTGAGTTCGTCAACGTTGCGTAAGATCAGACTCAACAGGGTGTTGTAAGTTCTTGATCCCGTCACTCGCATCAAACTACTTTGTCACGCAACGTTGAGGTAGAGTTCAAAACTGCTTACTCAACAGGTGTTTCACAATTTTACTCGGGTTTGGAGGAGTAAAGGGAAATTTGTCTGTGTTTTTTAGGCAATGCTGATTAAATCTTGACTCAACCTTTACTCAACCCGCTTTACTCCCAGCACTGAGTAAAATAATTTTTAGAGGGCAGTAAAATTCAGATTAGGTAGTTTGGTCGGGTTACCCTCCTTGATCGGCGTGGATGAATTCCAGAGTTGATTCTGTGTCGAATTTTCGCCATGAATTGGGTATGGGTAGGACATCATAATAATATTATAATAACAAAAATCTATTTATAGAAAAAATGGCTTAATTAAAATAGAGTACAGGGCCATTGTTACATTGTCTGCAGTTGAAAATATTCAGGTTGTTATGACCTCCCGATTCAGATGGGTATTTTCCATGATGTAAGCCCAAAATACCCTATCCATTGATCGAAAATAAAGTACTTTTGAGCTTTTATATATAATGTATGTTCAATTAATTATTTTTCAAAAGGAAGAAAGACGACAAAAGTCATGAAAGAAAAGTTTTCCAAGGCAAGCTTTGACCTACAAACTTTGTGCAGAGCCAAAATCCCTAACTTAATTGCTTAAATTTATTTTATTCCAAATTGCAGATGCCCATTTTGTCTCTAAATTGCTAGTTGTTGGTCATATCAACAGCTTACTTACTGTTCTTTTGTGTGACACAGACACTGAAGCTTTTCAAGTGGTCTGGAAGATGCCATTTACGACTGTTTTGTTGTGGCTATAAATGTCGATTTGACCTTTAAAGGGGGATGGCCCGTTTAAGTATATGAAGTTTTCATCTTGATAGATTTGGCCTTCACTCCAAAAGCCTATCTGTAAAGTTTCGCGCCGATATGTTAACCCGTTTTTTGAATGCGAGACTACAAACTTGATTTTGTAAGCCCCATAGAGAACTGTGTAAAATTCATATTGGTCGACCAAAATGGGGCACATTTCGCTCATAACTCCAAACCAACATCCTTTGGCTCTAAAGATTTTAACAGTGTAAATAAGAAAAATAGTAGCTTCCTTCTGATACCAAATGTTGACCACTTCCGTAAAATCTGGGCTTCTGGGGACGAGGCTATAGCGATCGGGCCATGGACCTTTAATTTGTAAACATTCAAAAAATCGTAATATTTGACAGATACGGCTGTGTGTAGCTTAGCCACTCAGAGGTGTGCAGTTTTATTTGCAGGAACTCTTACGGTTATATGATTTCCAATCAAAAAATTTGTTATTAAATTTGCCTTGGTTTCTCCTAGTGCCCTGATGTAGACTACGAAATTTTGTTTATACAGTTTTGGGGGGGGGTTGTTTGATCTACGCCTCACAAGCCAGGTGTACAAGTCGAACGATATTATTACTATACTCTTATAGTGGACGTAGTGTGACGCAGCTCTTATTTGCGTGTGCAAAATCCGGATAAAATTGAATTTTTGGTACACAAGTCTTTATACAGTGATATCAAAAAAATTTGATGGAAGCACTTGCCACACCCCTTTCATGGCCCCCAGCTTGGATTTCAAGTTACAAAGGGGAAAATTTGTATAAATGTTCCGATTGTGTGAAAAGCACACCATGATGTCTGTCTGTTACAAGGATTCCAAAAGGTTTTATAGTTTATTACTACGGTGAATATAGCTTAGGAAATTATGGGGTATAAAAACTGGATAAAAATGGTTAAAAGGCATTTGGTTTGTACATAGGAGTCACAACATTAAAAGTTGTGCTCCAATTTTTGTAAAATGTGGTTCAAATTGTTGTGGTTTTAGCTCATAGAATGAAAAAAATATATAGGAATAGTTTTCAACTAGTTACGTGTCTGTTTTAACCAAACATGGCGAATATCAAGTCAACAGCTATTGGCAGCTATTGGATTCTATTGAACTGTGACCTATTTTGTTGGAAACGTGAAAATAAGATAACAGATAGGCCAAAAACTATTCCTTATTAAATCCTTTAAGCGTAGGGGGAAACAATTTGCACCACATATTAATGAATCAAAGCAGTTTTTAACTTTTGACCCATGTACCAACCAAAATTGGACTTTTTTTTCACCATTTTAAGTTTGTACCATAACTCCGCAACTTAAGCCATAGATAGTGTATGTAAACTATTACCTTTTTTTTTTTCTGGACTCCTTGTGACCAGACAACACCATGGTGTGCTTTTTAAACACATTCAGAACATTTTAAATTTTTGACCCCGGTATAACCTTGAAATCCAAGCTGGGGGCCATTGAGGGTGGTTGGCAAGTGCTTCCATCAATTGTATGGAATTATCAATGCCTAAAGTACTTTGTGTTGCAAAAATTCATCACATTTTATCCGGAACGCAACACTCTTACACTAACAGTCCCCTGCTCTCTGACCAAAGCACTGATATCTATACAATGGATTGGAAACCTGGGGGGGGGGGCTTCGTAAGTTGAACACTGATGGCCATATTGTCATCCAAAAGAATCCCAATCAAAGGTGTTAAGATCCGGTCATTTTACAAACTTTTTCTCATTGAATGTGGATAAGCGACATTAACAGACTACAGAATCACTCCAATTCCAGTGAGCTCATTGTATTTGGCGCTATGGTATGACATGTTCTCTAAAACGTGTACCCGGGATCAACTTCGGTTAACAGCTGTGTCTTTGGAATGGTATTGTGTTCGGTAGACCAAGATTCCCGCCCGTTGCTCCATTTATCTAATACAATTACTTGATTACTGTTTGGTGTAGCCAATTCCCATAGTATAGAGATCAGTGGAACAAAAAGAGCAAGAGGTTCTATATAGATAGAGAGGCGTTACGTAATCTTTAGAATTCACCGTCTCGCATGTTTTGGGGAAGAGAAAAGGGTAGGGGGGAAAGGGGGCCGACCACAAAGAAAACCTAGAGTACCAACAATAGAAAGCACTGGCTGCCTCCTCTTCTTTCCACATACTTTGGGGCCGCTTTGCATATACACTCATCGGTAGTGATACAAATGTAATGTATGTGTTAGAGGTGGCCATGTATAATAATAGTGAACCTGGATCATTGTGCTCATTTACTCTTTTTTCTCATAATGCATGCGCGCTTAGGTGAAAATATGGTATTTGCAGTGTGAGTGCGGTTTTTATTTAAATCACGACGACGGATGTGTCATTTCATTCTTTTGTGTGGCCATGGGTAGGACAAAATTTACCACCCAATAGCACCCAACATCCAACAACTGTATTTTGGCGTTGTTTGTACGAATTGACTTATGTGTGTACTACAAGCACCCAAACTGATAATGATTCCGTGCATATTCAAATGTCAGCGCCCAGCACGGACGACTGGTTTTTGAATGCGTTTCACCCCCTTGAGTGGACCAACAGTCTAAAATCGGTTGTTGGAAGCACTTGGCGTGTATAGTAATTGTACTGTAATTTATATTGCCTGAAAAGGTTTTCCTGTCACAATTAGTTTGAACGGGTGTTTTCTTAAGCTCACCAGGTTTACCCCCGGGGTGTACCTGACCACATGCCTGACCACAATGAATTCACCAATCTTAACGAAAGCTGTTTAAGTGTTTTAATTCATAGTGGTCAGGAAGGTGGGCAGGTAAACCTTGCCACTTGTAAAATATTCTTAATTTACAAGACTTACCTTTAAAATTACGGTCAATCCCGGTTTACATCTCGCGCTTTATTAATATTTAACATAAATTATAATTAAGAGAAAAATGTAAATAAACAGTAGTTTAACGCCACTATCATGATTTGTTTTCCAAAATCAATGCCCATTTCGTCTCTAATTGCTAGTGCATAGTTTCATATCAACTCCTTGTATTACTGTTCATTGTGAAACAGACACTTAAGCATTTTAAGGGGGAAAGAACATAAAAAATAACAACTTTAAAATTTAAATTAAGGGAAAACTTACC
>JAMKCH010051151.1:0-10798 GCA_023653785.1 Ophioderma brevispina
CAACGTGTTGCTAAGCCAACCAATCAGAAAGGAGAAAACGCAACGCGTTGCTAATGAAAGGAATGTGTTGCTTAAGTACTGTCGGAAAGCAACGCGTTGCTTTTTGACTTTTTCATTGGCTGGCTAAGCAACGCGTTGCTTTCGAAAGCAACGCGTTGTGAGCAATACGTTATGACCTTTTTAGCTTGCCATAGATGTGTGGTCTGACGAGGATAATGTATGCTGTCTCCTAAGTTTCTCTGGGCAGCGATACAGGATCCGTCTTATACAACTGCAAGCATGCGGCTAGTCCTGGATGTAGTATGACCAACGTGGATATTCCAGCCTAGATTATTCCTGCAGATGGACGCCTAAATCTGCATGGAATTTCACAACTGACAGCTTTTGGTTGCATTACATGTAATCATAATTTTGTAGATTATGGGCGAGAGCCCTGCGTAACAAAGCATTTGCTTGGATTGAATTGCATCTGCCACATTTTCTGCCACTCTGTCAGCTTGTCTAGGTCCTCCTAAAGGGCTCTGCAATCAGACGATGTTGAGATACTCCTGTATATCTTTAAATAGTCTAGATGTTGATGACAATTGATCTCAGTACCCTACAACAGATTCTTGTGAGAGTTACGGGGCGGTAGTTCTTAGATTCTGCCCGGTTATCCTTTTAAGGAAAGGCGTGACATTTGCAGTCTTCCAATCTGAAGGCAAAGCTCCTGTCTTAATGGACTGATTAAAGATGAAAGTAAGCAATGGCGCTATCTTTGGTACAAGTAGACGCAGAATCCGGCTTGGTAGGCTGTCAGGTCCAGTAGCTTTGGATGAATTGAGATCTGCTTGTCTTCCTTGGTGAAGACAGAGCTGAAATAATTATTCAAAATTTCACTCTTCTTATTTCCCTCTGACACCAAGTGTCCCTGGTGACGCAAGGCAGCGATACCACTATTGTCTCTGCGGAGTCCCTTGATGAATCGCCTTTAAATCTTGGGATTTTCCTCCATCTTTGGTGACAGGGTGTTATTTATGTAGTTCCTTTGCATCTGATTCTTAGCCTCTTTTTGAAGCCATTTATATTTACTCCATATTTTGTAATTTTTTCGTTCTTTGGTGTTCTTACACCACCTGTTCATTTGGCGGATTTGTGTTCCTATTCTATGGTCATCCAAGGTAGATCACGATTTGGTTTGGCATGCTTGGAAGGTATGAACTTCTCGATAAGTTGTGTGGATCTTGCTCCTAAAATAATCCAGTTATTTCCCACTGACTTCTTAGATGGATCAGAGTCAACTTTAATGCAATAACAACACATTGTTAATTGTCAACCTTTCCACAGGGATTGTAGCAAAAGTAGTTGGCACTCTCTTTTGTATTTGGTTATTGAGATAAATGACAAACAAGGTTAATGCCATTGACATCTATTGATCTCGAATTTTACAAATATGTTAGACAGTACAAAATATTTTTGTTGCAGTTTTTGAGAAAAGATGAACAAGTTGAGCTCATTTTTAAAGAATTGGAGTAATATTAAGGATTTAACCTTTGGCGATGACCTTTGACATTTGACGATTTTTGTCTTAGATCTCCATAACCATACTTTGTAAGTAGTACAAACTATACCTTTTTAATCCTTGTAACAAGACGAATACTTTGGTTAATCCAAGCATTTTTCATTTTTGACCCCTGTATTATGAATTTCCCCCTTCCTGGATTCCGCCCACACTTTCAAGAGGGGCACCCTCGCTAAATTTGTTCATTAACCTTCACAGAAGACAAATCCACTGCTCTCCTCGGTCACGGAATTGCTCTAAATAACCCAACTAAGGGCTACTTTTGACTCTCTCAAATGCTTAGTTACAAATGTAGGGGGCGCAAAAGATCAACGTCCATTGCATTCAATAGGGCTTGACCTTGTTTCCCCCTACTTCAGTAGCTAAGCATTTGCGACACTCGAAACTACTCCTTATTCTAATCATATGAGCTCCACCGATAATTACACCACTTTTTAACCAAATCGGAGAAACTTTAAATTTGACCCCTGTGCAACTGAAATTTGATCTTTTTATTGATTTTTGTTGTTTTTAGCCTACGGTATAACTCCAAAACTTTAGCCTGTAGAGAGCACAAACTACACCTTTTTGGAATCCTTATGGTTAAACAAATAACGTGGTATAGTTTTCAACATGATTGGATCAATTCAAAAATTTGATCCCTGTGTAACTTTGTCTGGACCCCTCTCCTTAATTCACCATTTGCATAACTATGTAGAATCACGTTTCAGGGGTCTCTTTCAGGCTATCTACAGATTTAATCACTCAAACCTTTTGTACTCGAGATGTGTTACAAATGTCTGCTAACTCCGGGGCTAAATGGAATTTGTGAACATATCACCTCGGACAGATTATAGACACGTTCTTCTTTTCTAAACACCAATTAATTAGCTACACACTTACTTAGGTTTTGGCAAAGATAATACTTTCAGGGACGGCTCGTTGGTCTAGTGGTATGATTCTCGCTTCGGGTGCGAGAGGTCCCGGTGTCATATACTACAGTATCCGTGTGACTGAGTGTCCTACCGCACATCAGTCTATTGTGTTCTCCACTGAGTGCTGTACGCATCATTTGTTTCAACACTGTACTCAAATGTCTCGTCTACAAGGTCACGGTTTATTCCGTACATGTTGCTATGGTAGCTAGGACACTCTCTTATGGGGGACACTCAGTTTCTTTACACCGGGTTCGACTCCCGGACGAGCCCATTTTTACATATCTGGGTCGGGTCTAGTCTAGTGTTTTATTCTCAGTTCGAATGCGAGAAGTTCCGGTGTAACGAAAGTCCTCCATGAGACAGTATGTTCAATTAACTTAAATTAACTTAAATGTCCATTATTTCCAAAAATATACGTTTTTGAAAAAAAGTAATGAAAGAAAAGTTGTTATTCATCATTGGACGCAACAAGATTACGTTTTCCAACTTGAAAACAGATTTCTTCTTTGGATTTTTATTCAATTTACACTTATTTTTATTGGCAAACGACAACAAACCGGTGTAGAAGTAATTATGGTCCGGCGTACTCATAGTCCGGGAACAAAGGTGAACAATAGGGCAATCGATTCAGTTGACTCTTTATTCCGTTATCGTCTATGGAGCCCCGGACTGTGGCTCCCGCCGGACTATATCTGCTTTCACACCGGTGTAGAATTTTTTAGAGTTGATCCTTACTTCTCTCTTTCTGTAAAAAAATAATTATGATTAAATCATAAACGGGGATTCGAACCATAACATCTGATCTTTAGTAGTAATCTAATACATAAGGCTTTGCAGACCCACACTCGCATTAAGGTGATGTTTGCGATATTTACATTCAGTATGACTCGCTTTAGAATATAGCTGAGATTATTTTATTTTCGATGAGGCGGCGTATTGAAATTTTACATGCATACATGATTCTAACTCCATATTTGAATAAACTCCATAACAATAACAAAGCATATTTCATTTATAACCCAGCATTGATTAATTCCCGCACTGTTTATTAGTATTAAAATACCCAACCACTTCAATCACCAGCATCACAAAATTTGCTATTTTGTTTTTAGATCAGAGTGAAGACGTGGTGATTTTCATGGAATTCTCACATTAATTAACGAACTATAGCTGATTTTTTATTCCGTCACACCCCATTTTACGTGGTGTCTTGGCACACAGCGCCCGCCATGTTGAATCACGGTCAGGAAAAGTAATTTGAGCCAACGCTACGTGGCAATGTCAATGCGCTAGGGAGGGAGTTCACAAGTTTCGACGGTAACATGCCACCAGTGGCTGACACGACACAACAACTTGTTTAAAAACATATTCGGACCCGGTCTAGTTAGCGGTGATGCGGATTTTTGTAACTGGAGATTGCGCAAAATACTTGGCCTATCGTAACGATTTAACGCACCAAAATATCTAACTAAATGGTCTAGTTAGGACTAGTTTCTAATATAGGCTTTAGTTTTGAACAAAAAGGACGAAAAAACGTGAAAATACGACCATACAAGAATTTTTCTTACATATCAGATGGCCAATTTACCGATTGCTTCGCTGGTACAAAGTCATGCCACACTCCAATCACTCAAACTAGTGAGGTAAGGGGTTTTTTGTGAGGAACCCGTTACTAATATCAGATCGTGAAACCGTTTTTTTTTCATTTCTTTAACCCACGGCGTTTGGCTGCTGGGAGTCCCATGCGTACGCATGTCTAAGAATAGCCGGCCAATTAGCGATGCGGATACGTAATCGGCGGCGCTGTGTCCGGGCAGTACAGATGCTATGGGAGCTATGCGGCCCCACGATGTCTATTGGCTCCAGGAGTCTACACATGTTGCCTTACCCAAGCAGTCCTTACCCACGATAGGAGGAGAGCTACTATCATAGCACTCCCCAACCAAAACAGCCTGTCGACAACCCCAAGACTACCGCCCAATATCACTATGTGTGTATACCTTCAAACTCCTTGAGAGGATGATCCTGGCCCGCTGGAGCCGTCGTCGAACCCCATCTGCCTGCCGAACAAGCAGGATTTCGCCAGTGGCGGAAGCAATGTCCACCAGATGTAAAACTCACAAATGATATTGAGGAAAGCTTTGAAAAAAGCCGTAAGGCAGGTCGTCATCGTGATGGGCTTACTGCAGCATATAACAGTAGGGCACCAGGGCCTGACATTCAAGCTTCTCAGGACCCATCCCGGATGGCACCTTACAATCATATAAACATGCTTGCCAACCGTAGCTATTCTCTGCGTCGTCTGAGGAGGAAATGGTTTGTACCACAAGGATCTGTATTGGCTCTATGCTGTTCAACTTGTATATCAGCGATATACCTCAACCAACATCGAGACCAATATGGCTACGCCGGACGATCTTGCCATCCTCCACTCGCGACAGCAATTGGACAGAAGTAGAGAAAGCACACTTAACTACATGCCATGGCCCTACTTGCAGCATATATCAAGACATGGAGACTGAAGCTTTTTTGGTGGTCGGGGGTTTTTTTGTTTTTTTTTCGGTTGGGCCCCTTCTTTTCCGTTTTTTTTTTTTGTTCATGGGGGTTTTTTTTTACAAAACTTCTTTTTTTCCTTTTCTCGGGGTTTTGGAAGCGAAGCAACCAAGACTACCGTACGCCTTCCATCAACACCAAAAAGAGGTCATCGCCAGCTTCAATATCAAACCTCAATGGAGCGCCTCTGCCATACAATCCTACTTGGGAGTGTAAACTTGACCGGCAGCTTACTACCGCAACACATAGAGTCCGTTATGCGCCAAGGTATCTTTCGAGGAATAACCTCCTGTGAAGACTTGCTGGATCTTCATGGGGTGCAGCCCAACGATCTACGCACCACTGCTTGGCTCGGGTCTAAGCATGCTGAATATGCCGCCACCCCCAGCCTGGTGTAACAGCTCTCACACAAAGAAGCTGGACACGGTACTAAACGAGACCATGAGCACATAACTGGCGCCTCCACCCCACTCCATCGGAATTTCTACCAGTGCTCTCAGGCATTGCACCTGCACAGTCACTTCGGATGGAGCACCACTCGCACAAATTAGTGAATATAAGGCCCTGCTGGACAAAAAGTACCTGCTGCATAATACAGTCAAAGAATCACAGAGACCACTCGGTTAGACGCGAGACTGGGCTCTCGACCTTTCTGCGACACTCTGCAAACTCTCCAGTACCCCTTTCAACATCTTATAGACATGGAATACTGCCTGGATAGACATTGCCAGACCAGATCCTCTCTATTAACACCTAAACAGAACTACCACCTGCAAGCAAATCCTCCCACGCAAGGGAATGGGTCACCTTAAAACGGAATCGCACAGGAGTCGGACGCTTCAACAATAGCAATATGGCAAACCGATGGGGGCTGCGGCCAATGTGGTCTCCATCACAGACTGCTGATTCCACATTCTCAATGAGTGCCCCTACCTTTCGTCTGTCGGTGGATACAGATATCTCCAACCCCAACCAATCAAGTATGGGACGTAAATGGTGTGGTCAGTAAGCGCATATTGTCGATGGTAAAGAAATCATTTTGAAAAGATGCGTTGTAATCAAAACTAAAACGCCGTATTAACAGCTTGAAATCTCAACTTTGATGCTGATTAACCCATTTTACATTAACTTGTTTTGTACGATATGTAAAGGCTTCATACAGGATTCAATTGAATAGATTGTCGTAAGTCTGGACACTCTAATCGATTCCTTTATCAAATAACGGATAAAGTGTCATGAACCGAGGGGGTGAAGGCCGGTCAAACCAGTCGTCGTGCTGGGCCTGACATTTTGAATATTGCACGAATAATTATTAGTTTGGGTGCTTTGTATACACACAAATGTCAATTCATACAACAATCCGCCAATATCAGTTGTTGGATGTTGGTGCTATTGGTGGTTAAATTTTGTCCTAACCCATGGCCACACAACGAATGAAATGACACGTCACGTTCGTCTTTATTTACATAAACCGCCTCAATGATACCTCTTTTCACCTATAGCGCGCATGTCTTAGGATAAAAAAAGAGTACTGAGCACAATGATCCAGGTACACAATTTTTACATCTGGCCACCTCTAACCCATACATCAATTTGTATCACTACCGATTAGTGTATATGCAAAGCGGCACCACAGTATGTGGAAGAAGTGGAGGCAGCCATTGCTTTCTATTGTTGGTACTCTATGTTTTCTTTGTGGTCGGCAAAACGGCGAGACGAGGAATTTCTAAAGATTACGTAAACGTTTTTGCTCTCTATCTATATAGAACCTCTTTTGGTCATGAACATTCGAGGCTGGTGAAGAGGAGGATTAGGCCACGTAAATATTGTAGTTTGTTATGAGTGACCAAAACTCTAAAGAACTTAAAAATATTATCAGTGATCTATACAAAAGAGTAAAAAATATTTGAAATTTGCAGGAATAGCTTAAAAATGAAGGATACGTCTGTAGAATTATTTTTTCCAACTTAGAAATGGACAGTAAAGACAGAAAACAACAGTATTCAAAGATATGAATCTACATTCAATTCCGTGTAGTAATAAATGTCAGTTCGGACAGTAATGACTATATAATATCCCGATTTTGTCTACTTATTTTAGTTTGCTTTTGGTCTTACCATTTTTGTCTAGGTATGTTTAGGATACCATACTTTATAAACATGCACAAATCTAATTTTTTTTGATGATTTTTTAGATTTTTCTGATATAGCAATCACTGAGGGCCTTTAAATGATGGAGCCAACGTAACTGTCAACAATATTGAATTTCGGAACGTAAACGAATACTATTTGTGACCGTTAACCGAGATTTTATTATAATATCCTTAGTGACGTAAAAGAACTTTGGTGATAATAGTTACTTATTCGTCATCATTTTTCCCATTGTTGTTTTGGCATGCTTCAGAGTTTGTTCAGGTTTGTGTTTGGAAGTTTAAATTCAGTGTCAATTGCTTTGTAATATTTTCTTTTCTTTCTTCGTGAGAAAAGCTGGACATTTTTTAATGTATGGCCTTAATCTATCCGGTCTCGTGACTTCGAATTTCTGTGTTTGATTGGGTTAAAGTCAGAGGGTGTGTTGAATCAATCCCATGCATGCATAGCATGTGCCCTATACCGTACTGTCTAAACACATGTCAGTACTTAGGGATAAAAAGTTGTTACCAAAATTTCAAGAACAACAAGACCTTTCATTATCATGCTAAAAAATTCCCTAGTAATAGAACTACTTTTGTAGGCTAAAAGTGGGCGTAAAATTCCGTGTTTTTATGTTTTAAATAGGAGTTTTGTGTATCTAGCGAAGCGTCGTAGTTTTGGTGGACAATTTCCCAAAAACTGGTGCATTTGCGATTGACTCAATCACCCTCTGGTAAAGTATACAACCCCTCAGAACGAATGGAATCGTCGACCGCCCCAAAACTTTTAAAGTGCTTGTTCCCGATTTTTTGTCATCGTGTTCTCTACTTGACTGAGAGCCTGACACTTGTACACCTCAACTGACTAATTAAGGACCGTGGGAAACAGACTTGGCGGTTGTGATGCTAGACGCGATAATGCATATCAACGCCCCTATTCACTACTGTTGCCAATATTGCTAGGTTAACCACTAAAATGGTAGTTTTTTTTATCTATATCTTGAGAAGAACGATGTGAAAGCGAATTTTCAGGCACAACAATAGAAAAATACGGCCTTTCACATCTGATATAAAATTATACTACTTCCTGTTCTGGATCCCAAAGACATCGAACAAGCACCTTTAACTGACAGGCAATAACAATCATCCTATAACACACATGTATTTGTAATGACTACGTATGCAATTGTCACATTTCACATCAAATCCTCAAACAGTTAGCGGTTTAATAACCTATTATTATTTTTTCATGATTCTTCACAAAAAATTAAAAAAAAACATTACGAATTACTTATGTCGATTTTGACGATTCACCCTCCAAAAATTGTTACCAAGACGAACATCCTACATTTTTACATACATCGACATTCTGGATCCCTGGAAAACGGGCAAATTTAATATAAACGAAAAAATAGCGCCGCCTGTTAACATTATAAGTAGCTCTCAGAAGGTCTCCTGCATACATTTAGTCGTCATACGTGATGCTTCCATGTACGCGAGACGTGGATTAATCTGTTCGATTGAAGAAGAGCATAAGAAAATAATTCCACTTTTCCAAGTACAAAACGCAACATCGCCTTGGCACTAAATCTTACCTACTGTATCGAAACTGGTGCATTGCTGCCTGGGTCATTCCAAGAATCAAATTTCGCTGTGTCCCGTCGCCATGGGGATGAAATTGTTTGTACTGTCATGAACTAAATAAATTTACAAGAGTTCCATAAGAATACCCCCTTTATTTTGGCCTTAGCGTTAGGGTTTTTGTTTGTTAGTGTAGGCCATAAATAAAATGTATTTGGTTCCTGTAGAATCTTATATTCATGAACTCTTTTCCCAAACTTTTTCCTAGTACTTTGCATAACAGTTTATTTGGGAAAACATTGAAACATTTTGAAGTAGAAATTAACGGTATATTGTTGGTCTATTATGTACATTCATATGATCTTGATACACTTATTTAAACCTTTTAATGATCATTCATTAATATTTGAATATTCACACTTGCACTTTGCATACATGTCAATTATTTTAATACTTCAAAGAAAAAGCTCGCCCGTACGGTGGCGGCCAAGCCTAGCACAAGAACAAAATCAATAAAAATCGGTACAGCATAACAAACTGACACATGTCTACACATAATATATCATGCATGTTTTTTATTATCCGAAATTCAAGTGAACCTCTATATTAGAACATCATGTGTGTTTTTTATAAAGCATGGGTGGCCATAGAAGAATTACAGCAAATATTACATCCAAATGACATTAAAATAAAGTCATGCAAAATACATTAAAACTATGTGAGGCCTTACATCTTAAAATGGGCACCAAAATGTTGCACCAAATAGTACCTCCACCCACAATAAAACACAAAAACATTTGCCATTTTAAACAAAAACATTGTATGGAAAAAATTAAAAGATCTATATAGATTTCAAAAATAAGTGAGACCCATTACAAGTTTAGGTCTATGTCCCATTCCACCGTGCGAGTGCGAGGTAATATGAAATTTTTTTTTAATTTTTAATGGCCCAAGTTAAAAAAGTTTATGGTACTCACAGTACCTGTACAGTCATGTAGCTAGTAAATAAATGTTGACCTAAATACATTATTTCAACATCTACGATGCTTGGATGTTTCAATTGAAGTATATCGGATGAAAACATCAGCAATTATTTAATTAAACGTTAATATTTGAACATAGGTTACCTTTGACACTGCAAAATATCATTCCTTATCACAACATTGGAGAAATAATGCATTCTTATAATATCAATGCACACATAACATAACTAAGTTTTTATTTGACCATCAAAAATGGGTCAACATTGTATTAAGAGATTAGCGCAAAGCGGATTTGACATCCCGGCCAAACATGGCATATGTCCTTCTATCATTAACAGACCATTGTAGAACTAAATTTTCAGTTTCCAGTATAAAGCCAGTAAGCCGATTGTAAGCTTTGTACCATGGACACAATATGTTTTGTAATGACAACAAAGGCCTAGTCTCCGCATGGCCGGGGATTGTACCCCATATCAATATCCTCTATCGAAGTATGCAAGATTTGAAATCTACTAGTGGCTCGTTGATTCTAGTGGCACGATTCCCGCTTAGGGTGCGAGACGTTTCGGGTTCAACTCCCGGACCAGACCTGTGTTTTTGCTTCCTGTCTGTCAATCTTAACTTTCCATCATAAAATATGTACAAAGATGTTCCTTTCAATTATAATGCTGATGTTTTGCGTGATCAATCTGAAATCGTCATTCAGCTCATTAGGAGTCAGCGCCAGGTTCAATACCAATAGATATTACTTGGTTGATAGCAAGTCTTTCTTTCCACAAGGTGACTCTCTTATACTCCTCAGAGACTGGTTCAATTAAGCAATGAATTGCAGATTAATATTGCCATGACACACAAAGAGTGTAACCCCAGTATGGATGATCACATTACGAAATATAATTATGCTTACAAGTCAGTTTCCATGTTTTGCTTTTTTCGCCTTTTTAAGGTCTAGAATCGTCGCGTGTGTTGGGTCGGCACGTCGGAGATTCTGGCCCGAAATCATGCTCCAAGACCATGACCAGTCTTATTATCTCATAAGGCAGCTATTCAATATTTTTCTACTTCAATCCAC
>JAMKCH010051152.1:0-10022 GCA_023653785.1 Ophioderma brevispina
GTTTAAAATTATTTTCATTTGGAAAAGTCACAAAAGAATGAACAACAAAAATGCTTCTCCTGTTCAAATCATGAAAATGCAGCTACGACTTTGTTGCACTCCCATGGGATTAGCTGTGACCATGAAGCCTGATTTCAAATTGTGTTCCAAATTCAAATTACGTACGCCATGAAGTATTGAGTGGTCGATTGCCGGTTGCCCTGGCAACGGTATCAAAAATCCGGCTTCTTGTTCAACACTGCGTAGTTACCCCCTGCACATGCCACCCAAGTTTAGTCCCCGTAGCTTGTTTAGTTATTTAGGTTACGTCCGTTCTAGTGTTTAGCCAATCAGGGGCCTTACGTGGTTACCATGGCAACCCAGAGCAAAATTGACAGAATTTTAAAACTTTGTGCAATAGGGCTAACAATATGATGTGTAACATGTAATATACCACTAATTTAGAAAATTAAAGAAAAATCACTTCAAAGTTTCACTGGTTCAACCCCATACCCCTCCCTTAAGTGTTTGAATCAGCCGAAGTATGATGTCATACATTTTTTGCTGGTCGGTACGACTAGCCCCCCCCAGTAGAGCAAACATCCGTGTAACTGACTGCTGACTGACTACTCCGTGCCGTTATGAACGTTGTTGCCTATGCCGATCATTTTAACGTACGATTGACCATTTCAAAGAACACCTTATTACCCACCTCACTGGTCGGGCCGTCGTGATCGCGGCAAGGATAAGGATTTTTTATAATTTTTACGGGGCTACTATATCGTTACTATTATAAACAATACAAGAGTAAGCTCTTCAATACAATTACAAACCGTCAATACAAGCACCCACTTTGACTTTTAGAAAACGGAGTAATTAAAGTTCTACTTATAGTCAGTCTATCTGGCGTATAAATTGTGTCAGGTGGGGCGGCATATGGGTGCTTATTTTGCAACGAAAAACACTGTCAACCCAACCCTAAAAGACCTCGTGATATGCTAAGTTCGTTGAAAATCAGTGACAAGATGCCATGTATCAATTCCGAAAAAGTGAACGAAAATCGGGAACAACTGATAGAAACACTGGACGTTGAGTAGCATGGAAATGACCGCAGCTGCGTAACCGAAGCAACGAATTATGAAATAAAGCATTTTTCAAGACACTTCTAAGTGACGTCGAAGGTGTTGAGAGGTCAGTGATTTAGGCTTTGAAAACCAAAAATCCTGTGGATTATCATCCATTTTCACGTCGAGCCAGACAAGAACCAGTTAGTAATGATGAATATTCCCGTCAGCGAATTTTTCATGATCGTATGTACTGGCCTTGGTTCAACTGACAATGTGTGGTGTAAATCTAAATCATGTAATTCGTTGCGGCATTGCTAACATACAAACACATAGCTTTTCTACCAGCAGTTGTCACCAGTGCAGGGTACAGTCTGAAGTACTGGTTCAACACAAGTGTGCTGAATCACATTAGAAGGTAGGTTCTATTTTGTTTTTCTTCAATGTTCTTTTTATCAATGCATGTGTTGTGTTGAAATGGTCATACCGTAAACCGAGTCAAAAAAATCCCACCCGAGGTCAATACATCAGAAGCCTTACAATTACATTGACATATATACACATCAAACGAAAATCCCAGTTATGAAGTGCTTCTTTGGATGGATTAATTGATCAATATATGGGTTATTTGCTAATTAAAGGGTCATTATTTGCTAATTAAAGGGGGCACTCTAAGATCAATTCATGACCAATTAAGAGGGTCATTCCTTAATTACCAAAAAGAGGTCTTTCTGGCCAGTTAAAGGCTATCGCGACCTGGTCCTCTGATCAGCTGGCCTAGGTACCATGTAACTGTTGTTATGGATAGTTTTGTTGATATTGGATCCAACAGTCCACTAGCTTCAAGTGCC
This sequence comes from Ophioderma brevispina, assembly GCA_023653785.1. Classification (NCBI taxonomy): domain Eukaryota; kingdom Metazoa; phylum Echinodermata; class Ophiuroidea; order Amphilepidida; family Ophiodermatidae; genus Ophioderma; species Ophioderma brevispina. The sequence goes on from JAMKCH010051152.1 coordinate 1,895, forward strand.
TTCTATGACGCAGGCACACTGGCTTTCGAACTATATAATAAAAGTCAACGTGATGTCTACTTTGATTAATGGATTAAAGGGGCATTCTTTGATTTACCAATTAAAAGGCCAATCATCAATTTACCAATTAAAAAGACATTCCTTATTTTCCCAATTAAAGCTGCACTCTGAATCCATTCATTCACCAATTAAAGGGCAGCTCCTTCATTTACCATTAAAAAGCTTCTTTGATTGCCTATTAAGGCTATATAGACCTATTCCTCTGATCAGTTATTTCTAGGCGACCATCTAATTGTGTTGGGGTGTGTCCAACATCCACTTTGCTTCAGTGCCTTCATGACGGCAACTGGCATATGAACTTATAATATAATAAATTATTATGCACGTATGGTGCAATACCACAGTGCGATTAGGGCGTACCGCCCACCGCCTGCACAATACGCAAATATTGGGCATTCGGTCATGCGACTCGTCAAGAAAATACTCTGTTTTTATAGTTGTGAAGTCCCCCCAACCCCATTTTAAAACTATTTGTCAAGTCAGCTTCCTTCTTCATAATAAGAATATTGGATGGCTTTTTTTCGGCTGATAACAGAAAATATCGCCTCGTTTCTTTCTGTTTGTTTTTTTTATCGCACCTGACCATCCAATATTATAGAAATTATGTGATGTCTTCATTGATTAGCGGATTAAGGGGGCATTCTTGATTCCTAATTGGGGGGGTCAAATTTAGGTCAAATTTGAAACAGGCTCAATTCAGAACTAAGTCATATCTTTTGGATCACAAAATTTACCTGCAATTAATGACTGCTTGGGTGTTTCCACAACCAAACACTCCCTCTCACTATCACCAAACGGTTTCAAATCCGCATAATAACAATTAGGATCATTTTCCACTTGTAAAGTGTGAATGCCTTTACCAATTTTGATATCTAAGGTGTCATTTTAAGCTTAACAATGATCTACATAAGAAAAGTAAAATTCAAAAATCAGTCACCTGCAAAGTGCCCCTTTTGATGGACCCGAATCAATATACATTTTTCAATAACCGAACCAGCTATCTAGCTAAGCTAGTCTTGTTACTACTTTTGAAATGTCCTCATTTGTCTTTATTCGCCGCTCAGTCCAGCCAGGAAGTCACAGATGTCCTAATTTCACAATCATTACTCGGTTCAGTTTAGGAAAGAATTACTCATGCGAGAAGAAGAGACTGCACTGAAGTTCAATTTGTAACAGTAATGATTGTCAATAGGATTACTGCAACTTTTAAATCCTGGGGTGGGTTCGGTTAAGTGGTCATATTTCAACAATACCCCATCGATCGCCACAAATGAGGTGGTCCAAAATCCCGTAATAACAAACCGCTTCCAATTAAATCCCATATTGATCACAAGATCTAATGTTTTGACCTTGGCAGACAAATTTCGATGGTGGGGAGTTACTTTTTGGTGTGTTTTAGTACAAGATTGGTTCAAACGTTCAATGACCAATTTGTCGTCTTTCTGAACAGGAGAAGCCCTACCTCACCCTTAAATTAGGTTCGTAATTACTTTTGAAAACCGCGCGTAAAAAAAATTGCAAATTTTATGGGTTATAGAGATTTTTCCAATGTAAGTAACGGGGCAATTTTTTTCTGTGTTTCCACGGGGCAATTTTTAACCCTCTTAGGTCATGTAGGTGTGGGTAAAGTTTTTTTTTTACTTGAAAGTGGGGAAAGTTTTTTTTTTGCTCATATGTTGGGTGAATTTTTTATCACTTTAATGTTGGTCGTGTATAGCAATGGCGGTGAAGGCACGGTCATACTGCAATCGCTAGGGACGAGCTGGACATGGATTGTATCTGGTTTACATTGAAAATTACAAATCAAGTACTAGTAGTTGATCAAATTCTCAATCACTTTCTGTTGCTGACAGGAGTATGACTTCAGTCCTAGTGCATCGCTTTGGCAGTCAAATGTCTCTTTTGATATTCACTCAAAGATGTAAGAAAAGTCCTTGAGCACGTAAATACCGAAGGGTATTATAGCAAAACTTAAAAGGGGCTGTACGAATTAAAATGTTAATTGTGTTGCGTTGGTTTGATCATGGGGATGCCTCTGGTTTCAATATTAAAATTTATCTGACATTACGTAAAACACAAGCAATTCTCTGATTAGAAAATAAACTGGTACCCTGCCATTTTGATATGGAATGAAAGTTTGAACTTCAATTTGCACGAAAATGGTCTTAATGTTAATTGACATATTCTTTGTCTGGTCAAACGAATGGTTAAATGACTCGTTCTTTTGAAAAAGAAATAAAATATTCAAGTGGATCTAAATTCAATCATGAAAAACAAAAGGGCTGGACTTCTCTCACACACAATCCGATTGCATGGTTAGAAAATCGAAAAAGTGTACAATGATGTGTCACGATGAGCTAGTAAAACCTAAATTCCCTGGCACAGTTCAGTAGCTTTCAGCTGGACCAATGTATTTATGTAAATTACCCCCTGTTTTTGGGATCTGTATATGATCCAGATCCACAAGAGTCAGTTTAGGTCAATGTATGTACAATTAAGTACAACCCACTGAAACTGTGTCCTTGGTTAGATGAGCTTATTGTAACTCATATTGAGTAACGCTGCAGACTAACGACATCTGTGGACGACCCAACAAACGACGACTCTTTTGTCGAAAAAAATAAGACAAAGAAAAGGGGAAATTTTTTTCAAAAGCCAAAGGGTCCCGGTGGCCCGAATCATGCTCCATGACATATAATCAGTAATTTCTCTACGCTCATCGGTCGGAAAGGGTTATTGGCTGGTCCACGATGTAGATATGGGTACCGGTGTGAAAACAACTATAGTCCGGCGGGAGCCATTATAGGCTAATAAACCAACCAAACAGTACCATTATATTTCTGTAGCACGAATGCAAATGAACCTAAACATAAGAAATCAAGAGTATTAGAATAAATTAAGGTTGAATGAGACCTCTTGTGACGGTCTTGAGAAATATTGATTAAAAATCAGCATGCCTCGGAATCGTACATCCATAGGGCCTATATCAACTATAGAACCTAAATTATGACATGCACTACGATATCCTATAAGACAACTTTTACTCAGGATACCTGAATGACCACAGCATCGGACATATGGGATGGAGAGGTATAAACCTGGGAACTTGATCAAACGTTCAAATTCTCCCTAACTAAGCTGGTTATTGTGTAAGTCTATGCATACAGAGGGCGCCGTGTGCGAAATCACTATGAAATCACATTTTGTAGCGTATTAGCCCATGTCGTGTATAAGCCCGTCCATACAGTTGGGTACGGTGTGAAAGCAACTATAGTCCGGCGGGAAGCCATATAGTCCTGGCTCCATATAGACGAAAACGAAATAATGCTTGAAACTAATGTGCGTGCAAAAAGTCAACTTAATTGAGTGCCATATTCCTTACAGGTGGTTAGCCGGGACTGTGACATACGTCGGACTATAAGTACTTTACACCCGCCATTGCAGCTCCCCGTTATGTGGACCAGCCTCTCGGTGGGGGGGAATGTTAGAAAATGCACCAAAACTGTTTCCACTTTTAGGGAGCGGTCATTATTTATGCCGGGGGGGTGGACGATTTCAAACTTTTTTCGGCAAAAATTTTCGAGTCCCCCTCGCTTCCTTTCAAAAATTCACACTCCCCCTTGATCATGCTGATTTCCCCATTTAAAAGTTGCATGTTCCCCTCTCTTAGTGATGAAAAATTTCACGTTCCCCCTCTTCGCTACAAAAATGTTCGGTTCCCCCTCAAATCCTCCATTCCCCCTGGAGTAAATAATGAACCTCCCTTAAACCTAGACTGAAGACATATTGATGTATACGAGGGAGTTAGTTTGGTGGCAATTGGCATATGATGGAACCTCTTTCTTCTGTTTTTGAAATGTTAAATCACAAGGTTTTTGTTTAGTTTTATATTGGTATTTCATTAATGTCTAGTAAGAAAGGTATTTTTGGTGGTTTGTTTGTGTGATATGTACAACACTTAGATACTTAATGTTGTTACGAGGAGTTTTATAGTATTACAATTGATATTTATTTATTAAAATTTCGCCCGGAGTGGACTCGAACCAAGGGTTTCGGATGATAAGGACGACCGGCCTCACACGAACGCCACTAAATCCTGGCAGGCAGAAAACTCGTTCTTTTGTCATACTCAAATAAACTGATTTATGGCACGATAAATATTTAATATTATACTCTTTATTATGGGGTATGTCAAGTCCATAAGTGACATTTGTTTGAAAATTATAAAATGTTATCACAATTTCTTTCCCTAATATCAATGACCAATGAGGAAATCACGCTGCATGGACTCGCTATAGCAACTCTTAATATCCAGTAAATCCGCTCGGTATAGAGAAGGTGACTCAATGTTTACAAAACACAAGTTAGCACCCAGTCTACTAACATGTTAGAGGCGCGAAGAATATGTCCATATGGTTACAGCATTCAATAGCCTTATCATGGCCTGATTAACGCGAATTTTAAAAGCACAAGCCCTGCATGTGTTGTCACATGCATACTTCCGGGCAGTGCTTTGTTCGTTGCCCGGCGTTGACGTCACATGTATACCTCATTATAGACCGTAACAGCAAGGGTTTGTAAACTGTAGGCTGGTATGCTTGAACATAGTCGGCCTGACTGTTACACACTGGGCAATTATATGTTAGAGTTTTAATTACTATGGGCCATAACGATTGGCCACACAGGCCATGGAGTGGCAGTCACAAAAAAGAAAGTGACGTAGGATGTTAACTGGTCTATACAGAGGATAAAGCACTTCAGATTACCTTAATCTAGAAGTACAGAACCATTATTACACATGCAGTTTGAAAAATGTCAGGTGCTATTACCAACCTAATTAAGATGAGCTATATTTCACGACGCAAAGCACAAGATAAATGTCCTCTTTCACGAATGAATAAATCTTAGGCTTCTTCTGTGCGTTCAATTAACCTTGATCCTATATTTCATCATTATTCGAAAAGAACAAAGATGAACAAAAAAGAATTACCCGAAAAGTGTTTGGCCAGATGTGGCCTAACATCTTTATGCGAACCAAAACCAGTAACGTACCGTGTAACCCCATTTATATTCAAATTACCGCGTTGTTATCATAGGTCGCAGGATCCCCTTCTTTTGTTTTTTTTCTAAAACATGGTGGTAAATGAATAGAAATGAGGTTCATTAATAGACGTTATCGATCATGTTCTGCACAAAGATGTTAGGTCAACAGATTACCAAGTAAACCTCGATCCATTACATGTTCACCGTCGTTCTTATTACTAATGAGACATTACGGGCAAAGTATGAATCACTGTAGGAACCTCAACGTTTATGTTAATCTCGAACGAGGACAGCTCAATCTAAACTGAGCGGCGATAACACCTGATTTTTTTTCAACTGCTGACGTAACAATAGCTCTGCAGTTCCCAATAAAGAATTTGAAGTGCTTTGTCCGCTGCATAACGGTGGATTTACTTACCAATTGACATATTTACGATTGACGTACCCAATAATGTGGATTATATTATTTATTAGTATTTATAGTGGAAACAATGTTTACTTCGGCGAAGTATGTAGACAAAATTCACAAATTTCATCGATCCCATGGCATATATAGGCTCCAGAGCAGCCAAAATCTCACAATAGCGGTAAATTGTATAGATTGAATTAACACTTAACTGCATAAGGGTTTGCACTTCCGTTAGTGCATAAGGGGGGGGGGGGCTCCTAGGGACCCATTCATTATATAACCACTTACCAAATGAATTTTAGATGAAATTCACCACATGTTAGAAGGATTCAAAGACATCAACAATTAAGAAATAAAACTGAACAAAAATTGTTCAGTAAAAAAATAATTAGGGGCAAAACATTGATTTTAATTTTGCGTCAAAATGTGCGAAAAAAGACACTTCGTTTCTGCATTTCTCTACGGCACTGATTCCAACTAGACTTTTGCTGATTGCTTTAATTGGTGAAGGATGAACGATATTTACACATATTAAGCACAAATATAAGGTCTTGTTCCATTTTTAATTTTTTAGGTTACTTGTAGATTTACCATAGTTCCTACAGTAACCGCGATAACGATTTCTAAAATATTATGACACCAAGGCCTACTATACTTTCCAAGAATTTTTTTGATTACTTATTTACTTTGTTTTTTCACTAGGTGTATGCATTATGAAAATCAGAATCACAGTAGCTCTATTAAGATTTTAAATTTTTGTCATGGGCCTTCCGTTAGTGCATAAGGGGGGGCTCCTAGGGACCCATGCTAATTAACGCAAAAACGACGCGTGGATTTGAATTTTTTTTGCACCAATGCAAGCCCCGGCCAACTGAAGTTAACAACTACAAAAAATATCAACCAAATATAAATTGCATCGTTTTAAAAAACGCCGGCCTAAAAACAAAAAAATGGGTCCCCTGGGGACCCCCCCCCCCCTTATGCAGTTAAGTGTTTAAACTGGTATTGATTCTAGAAAGAAAATGCTCGATTTACTAATCCGATTACATACACTATTAAAAGCATAAACGTGCAAGTGTTCCTTCAGCGCATCACGGCCACCCTTGATTTGTTTGATAAACCATATATCCTCCCATCATCTTTAGACACAACTTCATAACACTTTGCCAGTACATTTTTCAACTCATACGTATTTTATTGTAGTTTTTAATCTCTATTTTTCTAAATGACAAATTGACCCCGTTAAAAAGTCGTGGGGTCACCACTATCAGAGAGGACAACGGTATCTAATTAGTTTTAATTTAATGCGCAATACAATCGAATAGGCCTATTCCGATAGTGTTTTATACCAAATAGCCGCTATGCGAATATCATACTAATAACTACCTCCTACTTCCTCGATTACGATTTTTAACCTGATGTAAATCTTTCCATCAAAAATATTCCCACCTAAAATGATTAGCTGAGACATGGTTTTTGGGACAAAATTGTGATATTTTCTGTTTTTGTGTAGGAGCCAAGCAAAATTCACCTATGTTTATATTAAAATCACTTGTTTTCTCTCTTTTAGACATTTCAGTCAAAATACTAGGTCAGAATCAATTTTAAGTGTCTAATCGATAGAAATTACTATAATGACACAATTATTTAGGTTCCTCAAAATCTCTCGCTGCACCTGAAATTCTTCTTGGTGAAAAAGGCCTGGATGAAATAATCAATCAGCATATACGGAATAAAGCATAAACCCCCATTTAAATTGAGAATGCTAGGGAACATCATACATTACCAACATACTGATTTTATGCCTAAGTCCATTTTCACACACATGGAGAGGTTCATACCTTCAGCCGAAATAAGTTGTTCTAGTACAGCTGTTAGGTCTATTAATATGATAAGACTTGTGCACTTTGTGGTAAAAGCATGAAACTTCTACCGATGTAAAGTGAGGTATTTGCAACAATTTTAAGATATTGTACATATTGTACCTCCTCCAATAGAGTCGACAGAGGTCAACGAAATTTTACCCCATTGTCACTCACTTTTACAAGAATCACGATTTATTAACTCCTTATTTTGAATCTGTCATCAAGACAGGGCTTCGTAATTTCTATTAGAAGATATTTATGAACACTCTCAAGGTTTTACAGCATTGAAATGGCATATCCATAATAATTTCAAGATGGCAGCCAAATGGCGTCTAAATTCAATTTTCATATTGAATTCAATCAGCAATCAAGAACAACAAAAAAAAAAAAATCACAAGAAAAAAAATTTTTTAATGAGGTGACCTAAATTCGTGAACCTCTTGTTATTTAATTATTAATTTACAGAGAGGAGAGAAAGAGAGAGAGCGAGAGAGAGAGAGAAAAGAGATGGTATCACTTGATTTGCACGTGTGATGAATTTCATAGTCATTTTCCAATGCCTTCCCCAAAGTAGTCCACTAAGATATGAAACGGAATGGATCCAAAAACGTAGAACTCCCTTTGTTTGTTGTATTAGTCTTTGTATTGATGAATTAGAAATGTTATACCATCAACCATAATGATTGAACGCTAGAGTTGGTATACAACACTTGCATAGCATTGACCATGGTCTCTTAAATGCCATAATGGA